>OOFB01005749.1:27384-60613 GCA_900323305.1 Trachyrincus murrayi
AGCTTCTCTGTTCTAGACTCACCGCACTCACATGGTAATCAAAGCAGCCTCTGTGGCGAGAAATCACACACACACACACACACACACACACACAAACACGCACACACACACACACACACACACACACACACACACACACACACACACACACTAGAAAGCCATTCATCTTACATATTGCATACTATTATACTATCCCTCCTGTTTACTTTACAGGTGTCACGAGTAGTTGGAGTGCAGCGTCCCCGGGCCATTAGCCATGAAGTATGTAGGCCTGGCATTTGCCATTTAGCTGAATTATTTTGTAATCGGCATATAAATGATCCATTTCTAATGTTTTATATGAATTGGCATAGTTCTTGTCTGACAAAGAACACAAAGGATCCTTTTTATTGAAAAGAAAATATATCGACCACAGACCAGTGACCATTGTTTGTTACTATAATTTAGTTTGTTACTATCATTTTCAGGTGCAGACTGTAACCATAATCCCTGGGGATGGAATCGGTCCAGAGATCTCTACTGCTGTTATGAAGATATTTGAAGCAGCTCAAGTGAGTACTTTGAAGGGAGCTTTCTCAAACTATGACATGTTGATTTTAAGGTTTTATTTCATCAGCCAAAGTATATATTTATTCAATATTCTGTAGATAAACAATGCCATTTTCTTACAATGCAGTTATACCTCAATACCCATATTTTTTGTTTAGTTTAATGGGTATTTAGTATTATACTGCGTGTATGTACTGTAGGTGCCTGTTCAATGGGAAGAGAGGGATGTCACAGCCATCCAAGGGCCAGGTGGCAAGTGGATGATACCTGCAAGCGCTAAAGAATCAATGGACAAATACAAAATTGGCCTCAAAGGTATTTAATAAGTAGTTTCTTTGAATTAATACATTCATTAACATTAACGTTTATTGATTACTGATTACATTCATATTGCTTCATGAAAGTAACATCATTCCTGTTTCCTGTTTTCGAATGTACTTTTTTTTTTATGTACACAAATAGTGACAAAGGTTTTCATGTAGTGAGTTACAACATTTTATCTGCAGGTCCCTTAAGGACGCCAGTTGCCGCTGGCCATCCTTCGATGAACCTGCTCTTGAGAAAAACATTTGATCTGTACGCCAACGTACGCCCCTGTGTGTCTATCGAGGGCTACAAGACCCCTTATACAGATGTGGACCTGGTCACCATACGAGAGAACACGGAGGGAGAGTACAGTGGGATCGAACATGTGGTAAGAAACGCCCCCTTAACCAGCTGTGTCTTGTCCCTTTTCGTGCGTTTGCCAGGTTTCTCCTGAATCTGAAGCTCCTTTTACCTGAACGATTTTTCTCCCGTCTCATGTATTGATCTGTACATATGAAAGTCTTTGATTCTGTGCGTGTGGTTATGTAATATAATATCAACAGATGTGATTTTCCTTAGTGTTTGTCATCTTGTTTTGCTCATATTCTTCCTGGTATATCCTCTTTTTATGAATGTCTTCAATCTGGATGTAGTAGCAGCAGTCTCCTACATGCAATAATTAGTGTTTTATATTTTATTTATTAAAACTCGCATGGCAGATTGTAGATGGAGTTGTACAGAGCATTAAGCTCATCACAGAAGGCGCAAGTCAACGTATCGCAGAGTACGCTTTTGAATATGCCAGAAATAACCAGCGATCCAGTGTTACTGCTGTTCATAAGGCAAACATAATGTAAGTTGTATTCTAAACATCTTTTTTTATGTGTCAATAACTGCATAAGCAAATTGTATTTTATGTTTATGTCTATTTACCACTTTTTGTAGGCGCATGTCGGACGGTCTCTTTCTACGCAAATGTCGAGAAGCAGCTGAAAAGTACAAAGATATCAAGTTCTCTGAGATGTATTTGGATACTGTGTGTCTTAATGTAAGTACGTGTACATAGTACATAGTTATACATTGTAAATGTACAAACCGTTGTTATTCGTTAAAACCTTTAGCTGTTATTTCATTGTATATCCCACCCAGATGGTACAGGACCCCACGCAGTTTGATGTACTAGTAATGCCAAATTTGTATGGCGACATACTAAGGTTAATAGTTTTCTTTCGTTTTAATTACAAAAAACGCTAACACACACACACACACACATACATTGTCCTCTCAAATAAACTTCCAGTCTTAATCTAAAAGCATACTATTTTTCTTCTGGAAGCGATCTTTGTGCTGGGCTTATTGGAGGACTGGGAGTAACTCCCAGTGGAAACATCGGGACCAATGGGATCGCCATTTTTGAATCGGTAGGTACAGAGTCAGTTATCCCACTTAATTTGTATTTCTTAACGTGGCCTAGTTTGTGTTTCTTGTTTTAAACAACGCATCAGTCACAACATGTGTATATGTACACTGTATAAGTATACAGTGTACATAGTCTATATCAAGTATGAAGTGTGATAATGGGGGGCTTTTTTGTCAACTGCAGGTTCATGGAACTGCCCCAGACATAGCAGGAGCAGACCTGGCCAACCCCACCGCCCTACTGCTCAGCAGCGTCATGATGCTGCGGCACATGGGACTGCATGACCACGCCCAGAGGATCCAAACCGCTTGCTTCAACACCATTCAAGACAAAAGGGTACATACGGCTGCTGTGTCGGCCAATGCTGGAATATGGGCGTGGCGATATGTATAAGCTTATGTATATTACATTTACATTGCATTTAGTCGATTTTTTTTTTCTTCCCAAAGCGTACAGTATATATATTATTTGTTATTAGTGCATAATAGTTATATCTCAGAGATACAGGGATACATCTTAAAGTGCATTCTAAATTCAACATAAGAGCTTAAACAACAAAGTGCACAAGTCACAGAGTCATAATGTGTTTGTGTGGTTTCCCATTAAGGTTCTAACGAAAGACCTGGGAGGAAACGCCAAGTGCTCAGAATTCACAGCAGCAATATGTGAGAGAGTACAAGACTTGGACTGAAGAGGTGGTCTGAAGAGTCCTGGAAGGCTGGATCATCTCACTGCACGAGGTCGTCCTCTGACTGTAGTTCATTATATATTTTCATTTTTGAAAACCAAAAAGCGAAAGCACTGCATTCGATGATTCTTGCCCAGCCAATGTTTTTGTGAGCACATTTTGGTCTTATTTATTTATTTAAGGTTGAGCCTTTAGGATAAACTTCAAATTACGCTTCAAAAGGTTCATATATTTTGGAAAGCTGCTCTGTATGTTTGCGATTGTCTGATTGCTAAGATGAATATAATTGTTGCACTGGGAGAGATTGCCTGTCATCATGAATGACTAAAAGGTCTGAACTTTAATCCAACACAATCAATAAAAAACGTCAGATCAGTCAATGTGTTGCATTTGAGAGAGCAGTGCCAACTAACAGGACAATATTACACAGACATTAAGACCTACCAGCCACATAAATACTCATGCATGATTTCGATACATTAAAATACTGAAATTGAAAACACGTTTTTTAAAAAGATATTTATCTAATAGTTATCTATTTAATCGTGATGCATGCCCAACACTACTTACATGGTTTATTTAAAATACATTCTAGATACATTTTTGCTAGTTTTTACTAAACTATTGATGGAGCAACTCCTCTATGGTTCACTTCTCTGGAATGATAGAGTTTACGACTGAAAACAGAATTGCATAGAAAATATGATATTGAGATAGTGATATTTCTTTGGAAATGTCCATTAATAAATGTGTGCAATACAATAAATGGGGTATATTACATCAGTGATTCTCAACTGGTAGGTCGCGACCCACTTACCAGTCGCGACCCACTTATGGGTCGCGACCTACCAGTTGAGAATCACTGATGTAATGTAATTCTATGAAAATAGTAATTCATGTTTCAATGGCTTACTATTTCATTGAGTGAAATAGCCCCAATTGTTGCAGCTTATTGTTCGCTCAATGTTTTTAACAGTACATGAAGGCATTGATGATTACTGCAATATTGGTAAATACATTTTCTATTTTCGGTCGTGACTTAATGACTAATGATACATGTGGGTCCTGGGGCTAGACCAGTTGAGAACCACTGTATTATATCATTTTAAACTCTCCGGCAGAGATCCGTATAGCAAGTAACAACTTTGTTATTGTATGATCTTTATGTATCATACAATAACATACCAAAAAAATGTATATAATAATTTCCAATGCAGTTTTATTGGAAAATAAATAGTTTTTTTTATAACGTAGCACATGCTTTTCTTCTAATATGCTCTGTTATTAATACACACCATAACAATGCCTCTATAACAATGCACCAAATGGTTTATGAAATCGATATCTAGAAAGAAAATGTATCCAATGTATGACCGCTGAATACGACCCCTGAATGGCCCCTGAGATCTGACCATGGATGGCTCTGACAAGGCAACGGGTTGGAACAGCCCATATCCGCTGGTTCTCTTCCAGACTTTTCTATCACGTGTATCGTAATATCCGGGTAGACCACCTCCTCCCGGCTCCTGCTGCTCGACAACATTCTGCTTTCGGCAGTCGCCAGTTAGAAGAACCAGCGATTTCCTTACCGACAAGGGTTGGTTTATATTGAAAGGATTATCCCGCCCTGAGACAGAAAAGTAAGTATGCTTCGCACAATTCGCAGAGCATTGGATCAAGGCCGGCGATAGTCTTCGTCAAAGTAGGCTACTCTATTTTTAAGTCATTTCTCCATGAGACTGTAGCCCATGCAGTGTAGCCCCCCCCCACCCGTATGCCAGTGATCGCTGCTTTGTGCTGGTATCACATCAAGTCATAATATAACGACTGTTTGTGTTTTTTTTTACATTTTAGTGCAATCTTGATTTCTTGCAAATATTTCTACACAATGGTTTTTGTGGCTTTTCGTGTCTTTTAGGTTGCCATCATGGTTCACGAGACCGGCTATTACGACCTCTTGTGTGTCGATGCGCAAGCCTCGCCAGACGCGATCAAGAAGGCGTACAGAAAACTTGCACTAAAATATCACCCGGACAAGAACCCCAGCGAAGGAGAGAGGGTACGTATGGAAGTCTTCGCCGTTTATGGAGAGGCGACCGATTCTATTTTAAACTGCACGCCTGCTAGAATTGACAGCAACAGAATGGCAGGAAGTTTCTGGAAAGCTACGAGAGTCTATCACTCTGTCTTAACGTCATGTTCAGTGACTGCTTGTCACTAAAACACGTCGCGGTAGGCCCGCCGTTGTATCACACCGCATGTCGTTATTTAAATCAAGCATGTCTTGAACTCGACATTTGCTCTATTGCTCTGACCTCGTCTATTAAATGAAACCGTGTAAAAACGTGGGTGATCTTAAAGGTGTGGCCTACCAAAAAAAAAAGACCTTAGTGATTCTGAATAGTGTGAATAATAATTTGGAGGGTTTAACAAAAAAAAGCCAATGGGCTGTATTACACTGGAAATAATTTTAATCCCCCCCCCCCAACAGTTCAAGCTCATATCCCAAGCGTACGAGGTGCTATCAGACCCAAAGAAGAGAGATCTGTATGACCAAGGTGGGGAGCAAGCCATCAAGGAGGGAGGCATGTCCGGTGGGGGATCACCCACTGACATCTTCAACATGTTCTTCGGAGGTGGAGGAAGAATGCAGAGGGAGCGAAGAGGTATACATGAAGTTATAAGAAGACATGAGCAATAAAGTGCAAAATAAATACATTCAAATGCGTTTGACGTCATCATCACCCTTTTCTTTTATTCAGGGAAGAATGTGGTCCATCAGCTCAGTGTCACTCTAGAGGAGATGTACAATGGAGGCACCAGGAAACTTGGGCTCCAGAAAAATGTCATCTGTGAAAAATGTGAAGGTAAGGGATTCATTCGTTCATATTAAAGCGTAGGTTCTCTTTAGGAAGTTAAGAAAGCGCAAGACACAAACAAAACACAATTGATTTTCCAACAGGTCATGGTGGTAAACAGGGTGCCCTGGAGAAGTGTTCAAGTTGTAAGGGAAGAGGAGTGCAGATCAAAGTGCAGCAGATTGGACCGGGCATGATTCAACAGATCCAAAGCATGTGTGCCGACTGCCAGGGTCAGGGGGAGAAGTTCAGCTCGAAGGACCGCTGCAAGACCTGCAATGGGCACAAAGTGGAACGCACTAAGAAGATCCTAGAAGTTCACATCGATAAAGGTTGGTCTCTCACGTGACTATGAAGCCCTGCCTACAATGGTCAGTTCTGGTCGAGTAATAATAATGGATTAGACCAGAGGAATTCCATGAGTACTAATGTTTCAGCGTTACAGAACCGAGGGTTTTTAAGATGTGTGTCTTTTGTCACGTGTGTGTCTATTTAACTATTGATCAGTTAAAAGAATATAACCTCCACGTTGAAAATGTGAAGATACATGTGTATAAAACTATAACCTCCATGATGAAAATGTGAAGATACATGTGTATAAAACTTTTTACTTTGTTTAATACACATCCCTTCCCGTGTAATGTTGCTTAATAATATTTAAACAGCTAATGCGATTTTGGGAATAGAGGAACCTATTGTTGTCAATGAGTGAATTAATTTATATTACAATGAAATACAGGACACACTGTGGCGTTGGAACTAATCTAATGATGCTCTCTTTGGCAGGAATGAAGGATGGACAGAGAATAACATTCCACGGGGAGGGCGACCAGGAACCGGGATTGGAACCTGGTGATGTTATCGTCGTGCTGGACCAGAAGGAGCATCCTGTGTTCCAGAGGCAAGAGGATAACCTGATCATGAAGATGGACCTCAAGCTAGTCGAAGCGCTTTGCGGATTTAAGAAGCCCATCCTAACGCTAGACAGCAGAACCCTCATCATCAGCACACAGCCAGGTACTTTGCGTTTGCGATTGGAATATTTGCAGTGGTACTCGTGTAGTTCTACATGTACCTATTGGAATATACACGTGTTGCATATCTTTCTCTCTGTCTCCAGGTGAAGTTGTGAAGCACAACGACCTCAAATGTGTTCAGAGTGAAGGCATGCCAGTTTACCGGGAACCTTACAATAAAGGACAGCTCTTCGTTCAGTTTGAGGTGAGATTCCTAGACGGCACATAACAGTTCCCTATTGTGGCTCGAGTACATATACATTACTCATTCTGGATATATTCAAAACACCATACATTTGAAATGTATTTGCATGATGCGCATTATCCATAGGTGGAGTTCCCGGAGAAACAGTGGCTTCCAGAACACCTGATGTTCCAGTTGGAAAGACTGCTGCCCGCCAGAGGCGACATCATGGTTTCTGATGACATGGAGGAGGTGTCCCTCAGCGAGGTGGACAGCCAATCACAGCAGAGGGACTACAGTAGGGAGGCCTATGAGGAAGATGACGAGGGTCTAAGGCAAGGGGTGCAGTGTCAGACCCAGTGATTTTTAATCTAGGATGCAGTGTTAGTTAACGACCCATGCCTCAAAGGATAACTTAGGGGTTTTTCAACCCTATTTTCCCATCATTTTGGGTCTAAGTGACTAATGCGGACAACTTGAAATTGATCCGGTATTGAGGGAGAGCGCTTCAGCCGTAAAACTTCTTTCTTTACCTTTCGCTTGAAATCTGAAATCTCGTGAGAGCCTCATCAACATTGTCAAAATCAGCTAAATATTCAGCCATGACAATCATTTAGAGAACACTAAGATACGCCTTCTGTAGTCCAACACAACAAACTCTTGCTGGGACTCTCACTCGCGTATCCACCGTTCTCTTCCTGCAACAACTCGGGATTTCAGAGCGAGAGTTCTCCTTGAGCGAGAATTAGTTAGACACAATAACAAACAGACCGGATCAAGCGAAAGGTAAAGAAAAAGGTTTTGTTTCTCTGTAGGGATCCTTTCCATAATGTTGTCAAACGCTAAGAATCTGAACCTGTCAGTGGCAAAAACAAGCATTTTTAGAGGACATACATTGACTACATTGCTACTGCCCCAATGGGTTACATTGCAGACGTTTTGTGGCTGATGGCTGTAGTGCTCTTGCTACTGCACTAATTAAAAAAATTGTTGTCCGCATTAGTCACTTAATAATGGGAAAATACAGTCCAGGTTGAAAAATCCCGAAGTTGTCCTTTAAGTCCTCTTCATCCCAAGAGTAAAAACAGTGAAATGTCAATGCTGTATCATATTCCCTTGCTTATCCATATGCAAGTAAAACAGCTATGACACTGTAGCTATTACATTATATGTTTATTTGGGTGTTTTCGTCTGGTATCTTTCTTATCTGGCTACGTTCAGACTGCAGGTAAAAGTGCGCCAAATCTGATTTTGCTCATGTGTTGTATGAACAGCACAAGTCACAATCTGATCTTTTCAATTCTGATTTGGGCCACTTTCATATGTGATCCTAAATCAGATACAGGTCTGATTTTTTTGCAATGGGACCCCAGTCTTAACAGTCATCGGAATTCATGCCACTTTTACGACACTCTAGATCGACATTCGTCAAAATTCTGCACTGGCGGGAGTCACTTTCTGAATACATACATGGAAGACAGCTGCGATGGAGGTAGTCAGTGGAGGGACATTGAGGTGTTAAACCTCATGAGTATTTGGGGTGACACTTCTGTACAAGCAAAACTTGAGGGGTCGTATCTAACTGCTCTGTGTTTGAAAGCATATCGAAACAAATGGCCGAACGTGGCTGCAGAGAATAGTCTGGAGAAAGCTCCCATCACCTTGAAACGGTAAAACGCTGACTTCAGTGGCACGTTTACTCCATGTTTACTTCCGTACGACAGCGTGCTGCGTGTGACATTTTTATTATTATTTTGCGCATACACGTCAGTTCAGGACTGTGACCAGTTCTCACTGGAATCTGATATTGGCCACATCTAAAAAATAATGTGAACAGCCAAACCAAAAAATCGGATCTGAGCAATAAATCCGAATTGAGCACTAAGGCTTGCAGTGTGAACGTAGCCTAATGTTTTGCGTATTTTTTTCTATGCATGTTCCTAAAAGAGAAATGTCACATCTGACTGAAATGGAGTTCTAGTATGCTTTCTGTGAAGGTAAAGTTCTTGATTTTGCATTCAGTGTTTCATTGCTTCATTTGTTCTTCTTTCATTAAAACTCAAAATCAACCTTTTCAACAACTTCTTGATTTATTCTGTTCAGAGATCATTTTACATTGCATTGTTTGTTACCAATATAAATCCTCATAGATTGATATCATGCTCATGTCTTAATGACAGAACGTGTCACCTTATCAAACACATAACTTCATAAAGTTAAACATTTTAATCAAGGACGTGTTCAGGCACTGAGTGGCGCTTCAACATATGCCATTTTCTCCTTCAGTGTTGCTTTTTCCTGAAAGAGCAGCCTTAAAAAATAAAAAAAGTACAGTTGATCAATAATGCATCATTGGTTCTTATAGTTAAATTTGATGATCAAAGCGTAAACGTACCCTCGGTCAGTCTGGCCTTCCCTCCGGTTGGCTGGCACAGCACGGTTGAACAGCCGACGCACAGCACCACGGTCTGTGCGTGGCTAAATACAGTTGTGATCTTGTAGCAACCTGAAAATATGTACAGTTCTTTTTACAACATGTTTTAATGTCATGGTCCAGATGAGGCTGTACATATGTGAGTTTATGTGACTGACAAAAGTCAATGTGTTACTTATCACAACTGTTGTAGATAATTACTAAACCACATTTAATGTTATGCTGGGTTATGCTTTTAAAATGTGATTCACCGTACATTGTACTTTATAACTTATTCAAGCACTTTATGCCGTCAATGTACCTGGGCACTTAACATCCATGAAGAATGAGTTCGGGCTCTGGACAAGCCTTTTCTTTTTATGTTGCATTCGCTCCTCATCCAGAGATGGGTGCAGAAGGTCTTTGGCCAGCTGAGACGAAACACAACACAAACCGGACAACACAGCTCTTAGGAAATGATTACAATGTATTATAACACAAACCTCGACATGGTTGGCATTTACACGAAAGAAAACAACGCACCATATAAGCCTAGTCTAGGCCTGTGTGCTGAGGACATGTTACTACCTATGCTTACTACATACGACAATACATCTAGCCTAACCACGGATACTGTACTTCACGGTGGGCTACTGTGCGGATATCTAACTTTGCGCAGGCCTGCTAGGGTAGCGAAACCATGCATATGTGCAACTTTTATTTAAAGAAAAAACTGCATCCGGCCTGGTTGATGATCAAACTTTAAATATTTACATATTAAGACAGTCATATGCAAGACAGTTCTTATAATGGTCGGTACTGGTTGTTGTGTTTGCGTTTAAAGAGGGTCAGACCTCAGAAGTAGTGCTTGAATGTGACATTTTTACAATGTGATAAGCGCCCCACGTAAGGGGGGAACAGTTGATGTCGGGCTGCTTAGCATGTTAGCTGCACGACATGTGCTGGTGGAGTACTGCTAAGTTACGTCGACAACCTGGATGTCACTTTTGCTTCCAAATTAACAACAATGAGTGGCTGACAAACTGAAAAACGTTACTTACAGGCATGCTTGCGGAGTATCTTACGGAGTATCGACTTGGGGTTTTATTCTCGTAGTGTTGGCTGATTGGTCAACTGGGGCAGCAGCAGCATAGGAAATCCACTAGGAATTATTTTTGCAGGCTATAGTCTAAAACAGTTTGTAGTGCATATTGGTGGTATTTATTATTATTACTAATTTAGTAATGCGCCATGTAGCCTAATACAATCTTATGGAACTATGTTTATTTTTTTTGTGTGTGTGTGTGCATAATTGATATAGGCTATTGTCAAATATAATAATGACGTTTGAGAATTTTATACATAACTTTTTAGTTTGAGTTATTATACATTGAAATGTTATTATTCTTTTCTTCTTTTTTTTTCCTCACAAATATGAAAATCAAATACCAGTACGTAGAGGTCCGCTGTGTCTGTAAAACTACAGAGACCAGAGTGCCGACGTGGCGTGACGTCATCTCCTCGCCGCGTCTGAGACAGCTGGTGAGGATTTCCAGACGGAGTCGGGGGGGGGGGGGGGTTTCCAGTTTGCCGAACCGTTATTAATGTACAGGCGTGCGGTGTTTAAATGGCGAAAACATATGACTATCTTTTCAAACTGCTGCTCATCGGGGACAGTGGAGTAGGGAAGACATGTCTCCTGTTCAGGTTCAGCGAAGACGCGTTCAACACCACGTTCATATCGACAATAGGTGGGTCTCGTAGCATGCGCCGCTACAGCGGTAGAATATAGCCATGCGTCATGTCACATAACGGAGGTGTTCACATGCAATGATTTAACCCATGTTTCCGTGGTGTCCGATCGCAATACAGGTATTGATTTTAAAATCCGAACAATAGAGCTAGACGGAAAGAGAGTGAAACTCCAGATTTGGTAAGTGGCAATATATCTTTTTTTTTTTTATCTATTTTTTTTTATTGTATGCTCTTATCTGATTATTATTTCTCACACTGGTTGTCCAGTCTTAATAATAATAGAAAATAATAATAATTGTTGTAGTAAAACTAGATGTGTCTAAATTGTCCTTAATAGGGACACTGCAGGACAGGAGCGGTTCAGGACTATCACCACAGCTTACTACAGAGGAGCCATGGTGAGACACACCACACACTTATATGATCAAGTATTAAGTATATATAAAGTATATCATCATATATCATATCATCAGTCTCACACAGACTATTACTCCATTGAATTGTGGTTATGAAATGGCTATGTGCCTTGTGAAAAACAATATTCCTCTCCACACAGGGCATAATGCTGGTGTATGATATCTGCAACGAGAAGTCTTTTGAAAACATAAAGAACTGGATAAGAAATATTGAAGAGGTACACACTTCAAAAAAAATTAAATACAAATATATAATACTCATTGAAGGTCAATCTAACCATAACCCTATGTGTTGAGTGCTTTAATACACTCCAATTTCTTTCCAAGCATGCGTCCTCAGATGTGGAGAAGATGATCCTGGGGAACAAGTGTGACATAAGTGACAGGAGACAGGTGTCCAAAGACAGGGGTGAGAAGGTGAGTGCACTTGGTACTTCAAATCAAGCTCCAGTATGTTGCAGAAATGTCGCTAATGTAGTATTTTATTTTTTTATTTTACACAGCTGGCTATTGATTACGGAATAAAGTTCTTGGAAACCAGTGCAAAGTCTAGTTTAAATGTAGAGGAGGTAAGCTTTTTTTTTTTTTCACTATTCCCCCTAATTTTTCTGAATGAATTACATCCACATAATTTATCACCAATTGCTTATTAATATAATCTCTCTTCACTCTAGGCTTTTTATACAATAGCCAGAGACATCCTGCAGAATCTTAGCACAAAGACAGTAAGTACAAATAATGGATACATAGTTTTCTATGTGAAATAATACACACTAAGTTGTATTTAAACATAATCCTGTTTACTACGCTTTTTCATCTTCTTTCATCTCCTGTATTATTATTCCCTGATAGACTGACGCAGCAGGAGTGGACGGTTCAGTCAAAATCACAGAAAGAAAGTCGAGGAGGATGAAGTTTTTCAAGTGTACTCTTCTCTAGAGGACTCATCCACCAGTGACTGCTGTGGAAAAAACTGGTTTGTTTTTCGGGGATGGTTCCTACTTCCAAATCACCTTTTGGTAACAGCAAGAGTGTTCTCCTGCCCTGAAGACCACAACAGGCTTCTGTCTTGTGGAGCCTCCATCCTGAGAAGTAATGTAAGAAGATATACAGGAGAGGCCTGGACACTGGATGATCTCCAGCCACCGGAGAGAGATAGATAGTCAAACTGCAACGTTTGAGATCGCAGAAGATGGGATTCAGACCTCATGAATAGTGAGTGATTTGAGGATATGGTTGCAATTGACAAAATAAATACTTTTCTCATATGCTTTTTTGTCTCATAAGCTGCTATTGCTGTTGTTGTTGTTGTTGTTGTTGTTGTTGTTGTTGTTGTTGTTGTCCGTATGCGGTGGTATCTTATTGTACAAGTCTACATGTAACTGGTCATTCATGGTATTATTCACATACAGTATGTGGGATATAGGTCTACTTCTGTATTCTTAGAATGTAAATATAGTCATACAGGTTCCATGTTATAGGAATGTGAATGTTAAAACAAGTCAAAGGAAACAGGTATTTGTGTGTTGTTCATAGAGAGTAGTGTGCCAATCGTGCGTGGTATTAAAGCGTAAATGTTTACATATCAACACAGTCAATGTGCTGTGCATTTTTTATTTTATTTTATTTCAACTTGTATAGTATACATTCATACATTTCTCTTAAATTGCCAACATTCAGACTTTGCACAGCTGTAGTGGTTGACATTTCACCAAGAAATGTGACAGTAAAGATGTTAAATGTGACTCTTGTGATTATTTCATTTTGCACTTATTTATGACACTGACTGAACTGTATGGTTGATGGTTAATTAAAAGTCTTGTTTATTTGATTGTCATACTGCTTCCTACTGACTCGTTGTTTTGGTGTGACTTTTACTGTGGTCTTTGCTCAGGTTCCATCCCCTCTGTGCCTTTATTCTCCTGGCTTCCTGTGTCGCCTCTCTTGACCTCCATACATTCAGAGGCCTCCACCTGATCAGCTCCTTCTTTAACCCTGTGCTCATCTTCTGCACTCCTCTCTAGTTCTTTTCTCTCTTCTTCTCCGCGTTGCTGTGTACCAGTGAAAACATGAGACGCTCTGGCAATGTCCTTCTCGCTGCTTGAGACTCTTGACTCGAAGGGCACAGTCAAGCCCTTTGTTTTCCTGTCGCCTGTATTCCAACTCAGTGACCTGTGGGATGGAAAGAACGCCTCATCAGCTACTGTGAGACTGTTTGACTGTTCCTCTCCCAACTGATTGGTTTCTGAAGCGGCTCCTGTGGTGTCTGAAGGTGTGTCATCACTGGGATGCTCCCCCTGCTCCTGGTCTGGTCTGGCTGCGCTAGGTTCTCCGAGCGCATCAGGAACATCAAGCTTCTGGGCCAGAGTCGGGACCATTGGAGGCATATGATCAGAGAGACTGAGGGTGTCAACAGCAAGCTTCAAGTCAACCGGCTGCAGGTGAGCTGCTTTCGTAAACCGTTCCACCAGCAACTTGGTGTCTACCAGTTGCAGTAACTGATGACCCTCGCCAGCCGGGCTAAGGATCACACCGCTCGAAGCCCTCCTTGTGCTAGTAGAAATCTGTTCACTTTCTGTGGGACAATGTCTAAATGATTTAGTCCTCTTCGGAGAAGAAGAAGAGGTGGGTTGCCATGGTTGTGCCTTCTGTGTAGTTTGAGCTTCTTTCTCTGAGTCTGTAACATCTGGCACGATGTTGACTATACTCATGGCCCTCTTCTTTGGAGATGTTTTCTGGTCTTCAGAGGGACATTGTCTTAAGGATTTGGTCCTTTTGGCGCTGGTCGAGACAATTTTAAGTTTATCCATCTCTGGATGCACTTTCTGCAGTGCCTTGGCCAGTGGATCCCCACCGCCTAGCGTCAAATCGGACGTACTGTTGGTTACATTTTCTTGACTTCCTTCTTGGGATATGGACTTTTGTTCACACGGTGATATGAGGATGTCCACGCAGGAGCTTCTTCGAACCCTGTCTGGCCCACAGACGTCCAACGTGGGGCCGTACTCCTTGGTGCTGAGAGCACCGGAGGATTGTCGCAGACTCCTCTGCCTCTCCAGGCCTGTCTTACCCACCTCGTCTACTTCTCTCTGCCTCGCCGCGGTCTCCTCCATGTCCATGTGGAAGCGGTAGAGGCTGTAGCCGTCTGCACTGTTGATACTACCATGGCGCATCAGGGAGGAGGGGTCCCCCATGGAGGAGTTGCGGGAGTATGTACGAGTCAGTTCGGTTCGGTCCACGCCGGCCAGCTTCTCCAGGGCCATTGCCATTCGCCCGTGAATCTCCTCAAGCTGGGCCAGGCGCAGATCCACCGTCTGCAGGCTGGCCTTCATGGTGTTCTCCCTCTCGTTCACCTCCTCCAGACGCATGGACATGTTCTCAACTCTGGCAGGAACAGCCAGGAAAGGTATGAGAATAAGATGTGTAAATAGGCTACTATAGAATGAACATCCCAACAGGCCTTCACTAAGCCGTTGTTAGTGTGAGTAAGTGTTGTCCCTTACCGTTCTGAGGTCACCTTAATGCGTTCATCACTGGAGGATTGCTGCTCATCTTCCTTCTCACGGAAATATTCCTCCACACACTGTTCCTCGAACTCGTACAGATTCTTTAGCTCCTCTGGGTTAAGCCTCAGCTCTGTGAGAAATAAACCGTGGAAAGATTGAATGGCTGCAAAAAAAAACGATAACTGCATTCCGGACAACTACTATACCCTAAGTGAGCAGAGAAGGATTTATTTGCCCCAAATGATAGATGGACTGCATTCATATAGTGCTTTTCTAACCTGACTACTCAAAGCTCATCAAGTTAATGCCTCACATTCAAACACACATTCACACAGCAGTGCTGGTGTCGCCAATGTAAGGCAACAAGCAGCCTGCTGGAGCAGTTAGGTCGTGTTAGGTGTCTTACTCAGTGATAGAATTGAGGATCAAACCAGACGACCTGCTCTCACTTGACTTGAGCTCCTAGCCCAATTGACGATGGTCGATCGGCCCGCGGGTGTGTGTGGACTAATACTTACTGAGTCCTCGGTCCTTCTCGTCCAGCTCTCCCTCCGCCGTCTTCTTGGCACAGTGTCGGAACAGCCTGTTGAAGACGATGTAGAGGTGGCTGAAGATGATGAGTGGCGGGGGCAGCATGGGCCTGTCATGGAAGGTCATGATCAGCTGATATCTCTGAAACTTCCACACCTGGTTGGAGATGGACTTCACCTCAAAGAAGGTGTTGCTGTTGGAATGAAAAGATCAGAGGTCAGTAAATGCTAACATTGTGTGCTTAAAGCACTTAAAGTGACAGTGTGTAAGATTTGCCACTATCGTTTGCTAGCATTTACTCGGCAGATATAAATATACTAGTAAATCTTACACATTGTCACTTTAATGTGCAGTACAGTATACAGTAGTAGAGCGTGAAAGGCTTACTTGAAGACAGCAATGAGCAGATTGACCAGAAGGATGTTGGCTACAAGGAGGTAGCAAGCCATGAGGGCAGGTGTGAGCCAGGCACCAGGGATGCACGGAGGGAGCTTCTTTCCATCGTCGTCATACAAATGTTCACCACAGGGTGCTGTTGGAGGAAGAGGGTTGGCGTTGATGAAGAACTAGTGTTTGTGAATGTAACTTGTGTTAGGTCCGAGCATTTGAAGTCAATACTCACGGTTGATTTCCATGGCATAGACTTGAAGATATTCCAGAAAAGCACAATAACAGAGAAGTAGAAGGAAAACTTCAATTAACGTTGATTTTTTGTATTTGTATGTTTTTGTATTTGTATGTTAAGGTGAAGATTGTATCTGACAGAATTCAGAGTTCAAGAAGCATGGTTTTGAAATTGTACATTTTATTTCCAGATGTTTCCTGAATATTTCCAGATATTCCTGTCTGGGATAAATAGTACTATCTTATCTTAACTAGATAATCCTCATAAAGCAATAATGTTTTTGAAATGAAACTGCTCAAAAACAGCTATATATTTTGGTCTAATGTGTTGCATTCTTGTGTGGGCCCATTGGAAATCAAATATTGTTGAGTTAAATGTGCCAAGTTTGTTTCTTTTGACAAGAGTGTTACTCAGGCATATTAATGCACCACCTAGATGGAGTGTCTGAACTGTGTCTATAATAGCTCCAGTGTAGTTGGGAGAATTCAACACTTTTTCATGAATAAATACAATCAGCTTTTAACTCGTCAAAATAACTACCGAACTATAATCTTGACAGAAGTAGTAAACTATTTGGCAGATGATCATCAATTTAGGAATTAAACACATTGTGGAGTGTGTTGTTGGTGGCTGGTTTAAGCAGCCTCACCTGGTCAGAGTCAGACTGATTAGACTCTGGGGCTGGGTGAGGCTGCACACCTGTGGGGCATTGGCCAATCAGGCCCACAGGTTAAACCAGCCACCAGCAAACACACTCGAGAGGAGCGCTAGCATGTACCACCTGCTCTGTTGTTCAAACTACCACAAACAATAAACCGGTTTAATCATCTTCCTGTTGTCCTGCTGTTGGAGAAGCCCTGGAAAGCTGTGGTAGATGGCATGTGGCAGGGGGAAACTGCCACACACATTATTTGAGTACTTAATATTCTAAGTACTTCCATTAGAAATTAAATTAGAGTTTTTTTCAGGTGGGCGCTAAAGAAATTAAGGAATTATAATCAAATTTAATCTATTGCCACTCATTTGGTAAAAGCACTTAGCACAGCACGGGACTGATCATCTGCCCAGAATGAGGAAACAGAATCTTACTATGAACTCTAGTCTTACGGTCTATCGAGTCCGCAAAAATCTCCCCATAGATCATCCAGTAGGGCATGTAGAAGATGTTCCTGGCCAGCCGCCAGGTGGGCTCCTCGTCCGGGTGGAGGATGGCCTGCCGCGCTACACCGAAGCTCATCAGCACCACCAGCATGATCACCACGAAGTACATCATGTCAATCATCTGCAAGAACCAATGACCCCATCAATTTGTGGAAGATTCTTCAAGCAGAATTGATTTGTATTTGTAATTTTCTTTGGGGTCATGCACATTATGTATTATGTGTCTGACTAACAGGCTGTGGTCTATCTTTTAAGCTCATTTGATTAGATTAGATTCAACTTCATTGTCATTGCACAAGTACAAGTACCTGACAGCGAAATGCAGTTTAGCATCTGACCAGAAGTGCAAAATAGTACATAAGGTGCAGGACGATCGACATAGTGAGGTAGGCAATCGTATCGTGCAATAAAAAAATACAGTACACTCATGAGGATTGTATTCCGATATACTAACCATTTTTCCGATCATCATTACGTAAGGGCCCAGGTATTTGTTGACTCCAAAGATGTCCAGCACGCGGATGTACCAGAAGATGATGTCGACGCAGTAGATGACTCGGCCGTAGCCCATGTAGGGCTCGTGTTGCAGCCTGAGCATGAGGCCCATAAGGAAGGTCAGGATGGCGACGAGGTCGGTGATGTTCCAGTACTCCTCCAGCCAAACGTTTATCTTCTGTTTCAGCTTGCCCGGCTCCGACATCAGGATCTAGAGAGCAGGGAAGAAACCAGAAAGAGAAAGAGATTTTGTTCTATTCTACATTTTTTTAGCTATGTATGACATTAAGTATCATCCATCTCAAATGTATGTTTTTATGAGGTGAAAATGTGGTGATTTTCATGTTTTGTGGTTTATACCTGTCTGACTTTCTCAGCGCCAAGTGTGAGGATGTAAGAAATGACGATCCACTCCTGCAAAGAGGGCCACCTCTCCATCTTCACCAGGATGATGTAGTTGTACAGCATCAGGTACACCAGATAGGAAATCTACCAGGTGAAACACAAGCCATTAATTACACACTAATGGTCAAGCCTGGTTCTACACAGAACACTGTTATGTACAGGATGAGTCCGATACACAGTAAGGAGAAAGAACGTACAGTGTTGAACCAGAACTTGGTGAAAGGTGCGTCATAGAACTCAAAGAAACGTTTTGCGATGGGGATCTTGTGGACGTTCTGTGTTCCCTCTTCTTCGTCTCCTTTCCGAGACGTGGTGTCAGTATTGGCTTCCTGGAGGACACGAGAGTTACTATGAATGTCAATGTGCCTCAGGGTTCATAACGTGAAGACATTAGAAGTAGCTAACGGGTTAGAATTAGGACCTTGGATTTCTTGTCATTGTCCTTGTCCTTCCCAGCTTCACCTGCTGCGGGTCCTTGGTAAGACATGTCATCACCAATACGGAAATCCAACAGCATAACCAGAGGAGGGAGAATGATTCCCAGAATGACCTGAGTGGATTAGAAGCAATCAGTTATCAACCAACTAAATTACATAGTAGAATGGCACTCCGAATACTATTAGAAAAAATAGAAAACAACAGTGATGACATGAAACAGTATTATTGCAGTCCTGTCTAGCTCAACTGGTGGAGCATGGCATGGTTAGGGGTTCGATTCCGACCGGGGCGATCTATCCTGTCCGGTCCACCATTATATATATTTACAATGGGATCAGTAGAAAATGAAGCTTGTTACTTTGTATTTATTCTATTCATAACAATGTATTTGGTGTCACCTTGAGACCGGGGTTTTTGCCTATTCTCAGGCAGCCCATCCACATGTCAGTCAGCAACATCTGGCTGCAGGTGTGAGCGATGAAGTCTCGTTGCTTTGCAGCCACCGCCAGCTTCAGGCAGGTGGAGTTACTCCAGTTAATCAGCTCGTATGTGAGCAGCTTCATGGCCACCTGCTCATCGTGCTTGTAGGACTGATCCAACAGTTCGTAGGCCAGCTGTCCGAATTCTCTACACGACAGGACAGAGACAACCGAGTTGTAGTACTCTACACGCCAGATCTAAATAAATGTTAATGAAGTGACGCATAATTAAAGATTTAAAGATTTTATTAAGATTTAAATTTAGCTGCGTGATTGAGCAAGAGAATTAGCTGAGATGTCATGAAACCACATGTAACATAAAAGACCACTGTAAGGCGGATAATATCAGTTGTTAAAGTACCCATCTAATCTAATTTACTGGCAAAGCCCTATGTCGTTTTGGATAGAACGGGAGACTAACTTTGAGTTGTTTTCCAGGTCTTGTGATATATCGTCCACCAGCTCACTCTCAGAGGACTCGTGGGCCATGGCCTTGAAGAGTTTGCAGGCCACCAGCGCCTTGGCCATAGCCTCCTCTCCCCTCTGCCAGAGGAACAGCGCCATCTTCTGGCGCTTCATCAGCACTGCCCACACCATCAGCTCATGGAAGGGGAACATGAAGCGACACACCTCAGGGTCGTCTACGTCGATTTCAATCTCCTCCTCTTTCTTCTTCTTGGCCTTCTTCTTGCCTTTTCGTGGTTCATCATCCTAAATGAATAAATGAAGATGTATGGAGAGGGGTACATTGTAAAAAGAAGAAAGTCAGCAGTCACAACAAAAGTCTGAGAGTGTTTTTATTTACAGTCTGCTACACTTAGATGAGAGCACAGATGTTAAATAAGACGACGATGATGACGATGATGATGATGATGATGATGATGATGATGATGACGATGACGACGACAACCAATAGGAAGATGCCTCACCTCCATGCCAAGGAGCTTCAGAGCTTTAGGCTGTAAAGAGACATTAAAAATACAACAGATAAAGTGAATAGCGAACAGGCATTAGTCACTATTACTATGTAACTACATGTTGGTACATCCCCCCTCTATCCCCGTACCCGTTTCAGCCCATAAAGAGTATTGTAGAGGTTGCGGAAAGCCTTCCTGGTGTAGTTACTCCTGTACGCTCCACCCATGAGAAACTCCAGCACCAAGCCGATGTCAATCAACGTGATCTGGTAGTCTGGAGGAAGGTTTCCCTGCATGATCACATCAACAAGATGATTAAGAAGGTGCTTTATTGATCCCAGACAGCACAACCGGGAAGCGCTGCAGCATCATCAACCAACTTTTAGAACATCAGAAGAAGAAATGGCGACATTATAAATATGCATATTACCTTTTTGACATCTCTGACCACAACATGCAGTGTGTTAGCAGGACCAAGTTTCTGTATGGTACAAAAGAAGTGGTGCAAAATGATAATGAAAACATGATTTTAATAACTTTTGAAGGCGGCCTGCTTGCCTTTTCATTTATATACTGTATATATGGGTTAAGTACTGTTATATACCGTGTTATATAGCTCCTCTAGTCTGGGAATGGTGAGGAAGTGATGAATATTGACTCCGTTCTCCAGAAGCAGCTTGACAAAGTCCACTCTGTCCAGGACCAGAGCATCCATCATGGCCTGCTCCAGAGAGTTCACCTAGAACACACAGAGTCACAATCACATGTCAGTGGCTGCATGTTTTACTCACGCAAGGAATTTGACTCATGGTTTTCAGGCACTCTCAGTGAACAGATATAAGATATAACAAATAAGTAATATAAAAGAAAGCAATATACAAATAATGAATGTGTTAAAAAGGAATAAAAATTATATTTACAAATGTAGAGGTAAATTCACATTCTTAATTAGTCTTAACAGAAATTAAACTACTAAACTAATACACATAGGCTTACCCACTTACAACATTCTTTTTTTTCATCTTCTGTGCAGTAAAGAAGTAGAAATCTTTTTTTCACGTTTTTCTTACCCAGCGAATTATCTCCAGCTTCCTGGGGTCCGTCTCTTCCGGGGGTTCAGGTTTGGCCTTGCCTTTCCCCTTACCCTTCTTGGCCCTGGCCTTTTTGGGGCCGCTCATGGGGCTCCTGGGCTTGTCTACAACCGAACAGCTGGCTATGGCACTAGCAGGCTGACCAAGCAGGCGGCAGGAAGGATATATATAGTGTATTAGCTTATATTTTCAAAATAAAAGTCTGTTTTGGAAATATAGTATAAAAATAAGTATGTTTTGTTGAGTATTTCTGTCACGTGCAGCTTTAAATTAGCTGCAGTGCATTCATTGTAAGGGGATGAAAATTGAATGCAACTCACTGGTAAATTGTGCCCATAGACAAAGATTTGATTGCGAGCAATGTCTACTCTGTTCCAGGCCAAAGCCAAACTCAGCTGGTCAGGGGCTGACGCATTAGTGCCTGACCACGAAGAAGGGAGAGAGGGAGAGAGATAGAGATACAGAGAGAGAGGGGAGAGAGAAAGTCAGAGTTGAAAAAAAGCGAAAGCGAAGCAAAATAATACTTATTTCAGAAAATAAGCAACAAGGTCAAACAGTTGATTGCACTGTAAATATACCTTTTAACAAAGCTGTAAGAATGGCCATCTCAATATCCTGCTGTCCCTCTGAACCCATCCGGAAAACAGTAATCTATATGTTTTACAGAAGAACAAAAAGGTTGGCAGGCACATCCAAAATAACTGTATTAATGGCTGAAAGAAGAAAGGAAATGGAGTTGGAAAAGGAATATGAGAATGAGAATATGTGGGATTACCAGTGAACACATCCAGACGCTAAACACTGATGAATTAGTTGACCCAGTGTGAGGACTGATGAATATGGAGGACAACTGGTTCTGGTGTGATATTGGACGTAGCGTCATCATAGTACTGCATTGTTAAAGACCGGACTACCGTATCCAGCAGACTTACAGCCAAGGGCCCGTCACATGCGCAACTGTGGCAAATAGGATTAGGTTGGCATGAATATGTGGCCCGGTGCCAGAGGTTTCAGAGAACTGGTCTTGGGATGCGTTAATAATGAGCGGCCTATGCATTAGCACACAACGGATGAACACTGAAAGCCTGTGGTGTTTTTTTTTTTTCAGACTCTTTTTTTCAGGGTTCTGCTCTCTGTGCCCTGGTAAATAGGAAACGTGTGTAAATGTAAACTAGTAATTCAGTTAAATGCATCACAGTGTTTGCAAAGCACCGCAAATGACAGCCTTTTGAATCTGTGCTTTTATTCGTCTGGCCCAGCTGTTCGCTTGAAATGCACTTAGGATGAAGAGATTATTTCTGGGACCAGACAGTGACACTGAACCACCTGTAGTTTAGTCATGGCACTTTAGTTCAACAGCAGGCAATATAAACGGCCTCTTAACCAACTACTAAAACCCCCCCAAAAAACCCTTGTCTGGCCCTCTGTCCGCTGTCAGTGATGCTAAATGATACCAAAAAGGCTTATAGCAGCCATAGCCCATAGGCAGTCCAAGTTGTTTATCTGCTGGGGAATATTAGAGCATTTGTCTGTGTAATACACTGGGGCTAGAGGACACACACACACACACACACACACACACACACACTTTGTTTAAAGGATAGCATTCTAGGGACTTAACGGGGAGAATAAGTATGAAGAACCTGGTCGAGGATTAGAGAGCCAGGATCCTCTCTCCTCCTCCATTTGTACAGAGGCCCACTGAGGCCACGAGCCCAGGGACGGCTCTGCTTAGCAGGTGGCTGCGGGTGATTATCTCTCTATATTATCTCTCCTACCCAGATGTATGGCGTCGGCAGATTAAATGCATTACAAACTACTAATCACAACACTTAACGTAAGAGGAAGCTGCTGTATGAGCAAAGTAGTAGCGCCACCACTGCTGTTTGTATACGTTAAGGCTGTCCGGCACCCAACACTTTGAGGAAACTCTCCAGGGGTCATTTGTAATCTGAGAACTGTGGTGACACTTTTACACATATTTCCCCTCAGCGCACCGAGTCGTGTATTTAAAATGGTTCTACGTTGCAGGTTGAAGGATTTTCATAGGTCGGTTTAGAGACTTTAAGATAACACATTATGTCTGATTGTCCATAGAGTGAGTATCTATACAATCACATAGTGGAGACCCATGGATTACAGGATGACGAAACGCACATGAATGAAATCAGGAATGGATGGTGGGATGTGTTTTTATTATTTCAGAGGTTGGTTGCACAGGAGACGGATGAAGTGAAAAGAATGAATGACAATGGGAACAAAGGTTTTATAACTATATTTATTCATCTTTAATTAACAGACACATGCCACAACAGATCAGATTATGTGCTTTCTTTATTGGTTCCTCTACTTACCAGTTCCCTCTTCTTCATGCACTCCATGACCATCAGCAGGATCTGCTGGGATTGGCTCTTGCTGTAGTTGAAGGTCTTCTGGATCGTCCCCAGGAGCTGTTCTCTGACATCATCACTCACCAGCCTGAAAGTGACGAAAAATCAACGATGAAATCAACGCCACAGACCAGAAGACATGGACAATTACTAATAACATGCAAAAGATCCCAGGAGAGTTACCCACCCTTCATCCTCAGCAAATTTGTGCGCAAAGGAAATGATGTCAGAGGCCCGTCCACTGCCGTCGCACACCACCACGGGAATGGGCGGATCGTCTCTCAGGCTCTCCAGGGCGATGGAGATGACATTTGGTCCTCCTTCCACTATCAGACACACCACGGGAACGCCCTGGCCCAGACCTGGTCATGTCCAGAAAGAGACAAAATCAGTAATCATCCCCGTTCCCTTCATCTCCCAGTCTACCGCATCCACCCATCGATCTACCACCCATCCGTCCATCTACACATCCATGCATCCAGCCATAATAACAACCCATAGTTACAGAATGACACAAGACATTGTGGGCACTGGGCAGTGATACATTGGTTTCAACACTAATGTGATGATGCTCCCATGTGGGGACGGTGAAGCCATGGAAGAACGTGGGAGTGAAGTCAGTGGTGACAGCTGAGCATCCCTTTGCTGTCCCTGCCTTATCAGAAGCCCCAGGCATAGGATGACAAAGGGAAACTCACAGGTCACAGAGGCCATCCAGAGGGAGGAAGAGAGAGAGAGAGAGCGGCAAAAAAGAGGCAGCGAGCGAGAGTGCCCAACCAAAAACATATTGGTCACTGTCATCATCATGGAGACAGTATGGGCCACCGTTGACATTGTTCTTGGGTGTAAAGCTCCGGTCACTTACGACTGTTAATCTTCTGCAGGGAGATGTGCTTCTCGAGCTGCCGCCGCAGTTTGACCTCTGAGCCGTACTTCCCACAGGTGCCGTTGTCCGTCAGGATGAAGTGGGAGTGGCTGTTGTTCAGCACCGCCAGCTTGCTCAGTGGGTTAGCCATCGTTTGGTATGGCTTGGTTACCTGGCAGAACAAAAGAACACCAAAAAAAACACCAGAGTTGAACTTTTGACTGAATGCTAATTCATGCTAAGCGCTGAATGCAAATGCAGGAAAGGTGCAAGGCTCTTTGCATTCTGAATGAATGGTAATGACCGTGTAGCTCGTGTGCTTACATCTTTTCCAAGGAGGTCCTCTTTGTTCTCCAGGATGCCCCAGGGAGCTATTCCTATAGCACACACTTTTCCCCGGGACTTGGAGGAATGGTCCTTCAAGGCGTCTCCTATGTGGCGGATCACTCCTGCATATCAAACAGACACAACCAGGGGCCTGAGCAACCAGGGGCCTGAGCAGACACTGATGAAGTTGCAACCACGCATAACAATGACACATGACACATGACAATGGGGCCCGGTGAAATCCTCTTCTAGGAAAATTGCAGAGTATGTGTTATGCAATGGAAAACAACGATTAATCCTCTAATAAGATTGGAAATTGTGATTTATTAAGTGAGCGTTAGGGTGCATTAGGGCGCATACGGTGTGAAGGTGCTTATGGAAATGATTGGTGCCTACCGGTGTTGATTCCACCCGTGAAGATCCAGGCTCCGGTGGTGACCGCCGCCTTGATCAGGCCTTTTCCGAACACCTGCTTGAGTTTTGGCTGGAGGTCGAAGTTCTGCAGGCCACCGTGCACGGATATGAGCAAGGTGGGCAGCTCCAACTGCCAGTCCTTCACCATCAAATGCAGTAGGTTGTCCGGCTTGGTATCATAGGACACCCGGATATACTAGCGGGACAAAATGATCCTGTGTATTAAATCAAGTTCGGATCTCTTTCTCATCGGTATCTGGGAGGGGGTCACCCCAATGACACTCACCATGGCCTTGTTGACGAAGCCCCCGCCCTGGAACTCGATGGTGCCATAGGCGTCCGTCGGGTAGGTCCGGGTGTGTTTCAACACGGACCACTTCTCCTGCGGCACCTCGAGGTGTACCAGTTGGTTGTCCTCCGCTGGCTTGCTGTTCACTACTCCAGAGACCACGTGGGCCGCTACCAGCTGACCGCAGGCACATCTAAAGAGGCAGAGAGCACAGAACAGGACAAGGCCGCGTTTTTTTTTTTTTTACTGGAGACCATCTTGTTTCTGGGGCAGCAGTTTAACTCCGGGTGTGAGTTGTGGTTTTTGAACCATGACGCACACACATGGCTCCGTGTGGTCTGGACAGTATGATTAGTGGACAACCTATTGTTCCAGGAGAGAGAACAGCCATAGCGCAATGTAACTGGGGTCGCATCAGATCAATTAGAAGCAAGTAACGCAGATCAAAGGAGAGTGTTGTCTCGTGTCCTAGTAACTATGGTACGGTCCAGGATACTTTTATGCCCGAGGCCTACGCTGCTAAATACATGCTTCCACCCACACACACAGGCCTATTTGTGAGTTATTGTGTAGTTTTACTTTAGATCACAACCATATTTTTTCCTTGTTTCTGTTATTTCTGGTATGCCCACCAAACACATAATGAATACTTTAGAATCAAAAGAAATTTGGAATCCATTTGCAGTAAAAATATGCCTTTAGCCAAAAACAAATAGATTGTAGCTGTGTTCTTATTAAATATTTCAAGTTAGTGCTTGAAATTAAGTTATTTCTTCCAGATGTGAATATAATAAATGTAAAAAGTTAAAAGAAATGTTCAAATGAATACAACATATGCAATGGTCATAGTACCAGAATTGAAAAACAGTCCTATTTCTGTTTGTCTCTTGCCTGTTTATTAATTAACTTTCAACCTATTTCTACTTGAACTTACATAAAGAAAATAAAGAAAATAGGAGAATAAGAATAAGACAAAAATAATAATTTACCTGCTTGGATCCTTCGTGGGCAAAATCTTGGTACATTCTCGTTTCAGGAAGATCCTCTCTATCCAGGCCTTTTGTGCCTGAAAAAAAAAAGTTAAGAAAAAAAGTATGTAATTGTAATTGTTTTTCATGAATTACGTGTGAGATAAAATTATTATATAGCATAGGACATTGGAATATCATTCATATTATTCATCTTAAACATCTTAAACTTTCCTTCCCATACTGGCTAAATCATGTAATAAAGTTTGACAAGAATGAAACCGCGTGGAGTTAATGTCACGCGGGATTCTACATTTATTAGGACATCAAATAAAATTCAACCATAATCAAATTATCTGTGGTCCATTACTTCGCCTGAGATCAACTCAAAATTAATTCTTCAAATACCCAACTGGGTGGTTGAATGTGTTATATATATTAAAGCAAAAAGGGTTAGGGTTAGGGTTAGGGTTAGTTAAAGTTCAACAGAACAGTCAAAAAAATATGTTTTTTAAATTTGATTTAAGCCTACTTCAGAGAAATCTACTAATGGATTATTCAACATGTGTAAACATTTTTAGGACTGTAAATTAGTAAATTGAAGTTAAAATCAACTTTTTTAACAAGTAGGCACATACACGGAGGCACCAAACAATTTAGATGAGGACGATTTCTGCTTTGATACCATTCTGGATCTACAGACTAATGCCTAATAACATCCTCCTGGTCCATCCATCCATAATCCTTAAATGTGGTCCATCTGTAACTAAATAACCTTTTAAGAGTATCGCATCATATAGGTCCACTTACATACAGTCTTCCAATCCGAGCTGACGGGCGTTGTCGAAGGTTAAGCCCGGCGGAAGCCAGGCAAAAAGCTCTACGATCTGAAATGTTCCTCCTATGTCTCCGGCTTCCCGAGAGACACGGAGAGCGCTCTCCCTCTCCTGCGACGAGTGTTGCACCCACTAGACCGGCTAGCAGGTCTCAATGAAGCTCACTACACATGAAACTTCTCCACTTTATGAAGGGCTGCTTAATGTGATGAGCATGTGAGCAGGCTCTTTGTTTGAGTCTCATGACTCCGGTTCAAGGTAATCCTCCAGGGAGTCTCATGACCCCCTTTCTCTTTGCCCACAGGGTATTTTCATCCCTCACTTGAACAAGGCACAATAAATCTACTTTGATACTTTGCGGGCCTCTAAGCTCCCAATTTGTTAAAACTTTCTTTCTTGTGTGTTCACTGCGCATGGTGTGATCGTAACCCCAGAAGAGACGAGCTCTCCAGAGAAAGAAGAAGAAGTGGCGGTCCGGTCCACTGTTATCTCGTTCCATGAGAGGCACACAAAAAAATACAAAAATAAAAACAGTCTAGAGAAGTTCCCCAACTTTTCGTTTAGAAAATGTCCACCCCCTCCGACTACGTTGATTTCAACTCCTATTTGCATAATTGAGAGAATTGGTTGCTGGCATTCTTTTGCAAGGTGTCTTGGTAACACAAAACACTTCTCCAGTTGGGGTCCAAGGTCAGACAAACCTAATTGCAGTTAATCTCCATTTCTACGGAGGCGGATTTTTGTGGAAGAAACACGCGGATATCTAAGTCACGTTTTGCTGTATAGTTTGTTTTCGCTCGTTTCATGCAAATACACATTTCAGGATGTAGGTCAACGGTCAGGGTATCTGAAACTAAATGGAGCGACGTACGAAACAGAGGCGTCATTATGTTTCCATATCTACTGCCATATATATGAGTTATTCAATCGCTCTGTGCATTTCAAATGTATGGAACCAAGAATAACTAGATGAGCCAGAGACAACAGAGATAACAGTTGTTAACAACATTTGTGATCGTCCATTCAAGCGATTTTGTGCGACACCTGTAAGCCGTCCTTTTATGGTTGAAGAGGAGTTGCCTCAGACTGGGGACAACTGGAATTAGCACACAGAGACGGAGAGGGAGAGAGAGATGGCCTGGCTCTCCCGTCCTACCCAACTCTTGATTGGAAAAACACACGTGGATCTCTGTTAATTATATCCACAGAAAACAAAAGAGTTTCCAGGACGGCTTGGCCAATGTGATGCCGTTACTTCAGCTTTATTAAACTCATTATGCACAGCAATTAAAACACAAATCCAGTAAGCAATCAGCTGCCTCGTTAGAGTGGCCTTTGAGCACCTTCCAAACCCTCGGAGAAGTAGCATACGGCAGCAGCACACAGTTTAACAGGATTTGAGGCAAGCTTACAACCAATTAACTACAGGTGTTTTGTTTCTAGAGCAGTTTGATGTAAATATAAAAGTAATCATTTTTGGAAATAATTTAAGGCCACTTCATATGTGTAGACCTAATGTGTTAGGCCTACACATATGAACTCGGTAGGCCTAAATGATCGAACGACTGCAGCAAATACCCCATGATTAATGAAGTTATCTTTATAATGTCTATACGTAGGCTAACTATGGTGCTTTTTAATTAAATTGTCCCTCTGTGTAGTGCTAATACACATGGTGACTATATGACATTCCTCCACATAAAAGCCTTCCTTGTGTGAAGCTAAATCACATGGCTTGTCCCTGGGCCTTGAGTCTGAGTATAGCATGCTCCCATAGTAATGTGAGTGTGATTCACATTGTGGATTCACTGTGGATAGAGGAGGATAACCACCATTTTAGGTAATGCTAGATAAACTATCGATTTAACTGTTGGAACTTGTCGGTTTTACGGTAAAGATTCTCTTGTCTGGTGCACCTTTCTTGTTATCTAAAACAAACCTGTTGGTGAATCGCAACAATGTGCAAATCAGAGTGATTTTGTTTTGTAAAATGTGAAAAAAAAACGCCAGGCGACAAGCGTTTGAATAGGATCAGAGCAGATTTGGGGAGGAGTGAGGCGGGGGGACCTGTGTGGAATGTAATGTCACTAAGGGGTGAAGATAAAAGCTACTAATTGCTTGGCTTTGGTGGTGAATGGAATGGCAGGGGTTAGGATTTAATGCAGTGTGGCAGGAAGACAGCGCAACATAGGCCTAGTACTTACTGTCCGCCAAATATTTGAACTCATGGTCAATTCCACGGTGGGCTGCATATAACGCGTCAACATATTCTCGCTGCGAATTATTAGTTATCTAGAATTTACGGGAGGAAAAAATGTGCATTAGCCCTGCAAACTGTAGGCCTGGGCCTACTCATTTAAGGCGTTTCTAAAAGGCGGCCATTGTCTTCTTCGGCTTGGAAATCCAGTTTGCGATCACATGAGCAGCACAACATGTCACGTATTATGGCTACGAGACGGAGGAGTCATGAGACATGGTTTAAAGCTGCTGGTTTTTTTCTTTCTGGATGTGTTTGCCCTCGAGGTTGCGTTCATGGATTTCACTAAACATGCAGCAGGGCTTGGACAAAGTAAAGCTGAAAGTAGGCGGCTACATACAATCTCATTATAGTGATAGATTCTTGTTCATTTGCTGGCGTAAAAGATAAATAATAATCCCCAAAATAATAATCCTTTTTTTTTTGGAAACTGTAATCAGTTTTAATTAAATCATTTTAATTAATTATCAACTTGTTTCGTTGGTGATTCTCATTCTAAACTAGAGAGGTATAAAAGTGCAACAACAATTTAGGGCCTAACTGTAGGCCTACTGCCCATTGCTCAGTTAGGTATTTCAAATAAAACTATTATAATTGTAGGCTATGTGAGTGTGTGATTCTTATTCTGTGATCTTTTCCACTTTCCATTAGGTGAGAACACCCAGTTGATCACTCAGCGGTTAATAATTACTTTGACCTGAGAGAATTAAACAGATTATAACCATACAAAAATACTTCAGTCATTTCATTCAAGCTAAAAAAAAGAAAGAAAATATAGATTTATTCAATCTTCAAATAGGCCTAAACATAGACAGCAAACCAGGACTTTGCTTGAGAAGCTACACTGAGATAGGCTACATCAAGGCTATTAGCAGATCAAAGCATCATCAAACTCTGCAGACTAGTGGAAGTGACAGCAACAAAATGGATGGAGAGGTATGCCATTCATTGTATTAGCCAGTCTGTGATGATTGAACAGTATGTATAGACATATGACAAAAAAAATATAGACAAAAATACATTTGAAACGTTTTTTAATTCTGCAAGGAAATTTTTCTCATCTACTACAACTATTCTTAAATAACAAGAAGGTAACCCTGTCTTAAAAATATATAACATTTTATAGCAAAAACTTTTGTAAATGTTTTTGACATTTAATACTCGCATTTTGTTTATTTATTTACAATTATTTTGTCTGCAGTCTTTTTCTGACTCTCAGCGACAAAAAAGTAATCCAAAATGTGTCAGACGAATACAAGTGGAACACTGTAATGTAATGTCTAATGTAAACGCACCTCAGATACGTACTACTACTATATACTTACTATACTTTTGGCTTAAGCTATTTTTAGCCTTATTGGAGAGTCTGTGTATACATCAGCGGATCTTCACATTTGCATTTCAACCACTAATCCCCAATTTCCACCACGGACCAGATGCATGGACTCAGATGCTATGATCGGCTATAGAAGGCCACCGTAGCGCATGACATTTCAACATAAACATCTTCCTTACTGTCAACAACATACTGACCGTGAAATGTGTTAATCACATGAAAGCAGACATTAGAAAGAATAAAAAAGTCTTCTTTAATCTGGCCCAGCGGACACGGGCTTCCCATATTGACCATTATACGGGATTAGTAGTGGAGCGAGTGGCACTGGAAGCTCATCTTCTGACATCGCCCGGCAGGCTCTGGCAGGCACACTAGTTACTATTCATGCCAGTCATTTCGCACAGGGGTTCCCAAACTGTTTCATGCCATGACCCACCTGTGGCCCAAGACTCAACAGATATTTTGTACATTGTCATTTCTCTATGTATATCGTTCATCAATACAGTACTCCTCCTTTCTCCTTCTAGCCCCCTGTCTTCAAAACATAGCCCAGATAAAACTCACAAGACAGTATGTACCTGTATATTTTAAAAGAAAAAAAAAACGTATGGGTCTCGACCCATAGTTTGAAAACCACTGATTTAGACGCTTCTATCCAAAGAGATTTACAGAGATTTCCGATACATGCAACAAATTCAGATACATGTCAAGAATTCACATGTAAAGGATTCACATGTAAAGGAGTCAGCTACATGTCATTCAGGAGCAGGTAGAGGGGTTAGGGCATCTTGCACAAGGACGCCCACAGGTAGGGTGTGGGGACATTGAGGACCGAACCCAGTAGCTTTCAGCTAGGAGTAAAACGCCCTCCACAGTATCCTGCCACTATGCTGTCTCTCTAGGCACATGATTCAGATGTGCTCTGCAACAGGCAGGGCAACGTGGGGACAGGAAGCTCTGAATTAGCAACAGCTGTTTTGACTGTTTCTTCTTATGAGGAATCAACTTTGGTTTAGTGACCTTAGTAGGACCTAGGCACGCCTGTTTAGGAATCCTTCAAATGACTGGTTAGGACCTATGTAGTTATAGTTATATAGTGTATCCTCATGAGTTCTAATACAGTACTGATTTTCAATGTCATTAATTAGTTAAGAGAGATGAGACATCTATGTACAGTTCTATGAACAGCTGAGAACGCTTCCGTTTAACTGTAAAATGCATGTAGCAAGTAGTGCTTCTTGTAGAGTTTCTCATTTCTGTAGAATGCATCTCTCATGGTATTTGTAAACAGTAAAAACTGCTGTTGGCAGGTATGAAGTAACAACATTTAGCACAGTAACATTACTGTACTAAATGTTACGTTACTGTACGTTACTGTACTGTAAATGTACAGTTGAATAGACTCGCTCAAGTGTTAACGGTGGACTCTGCGCTTACCTTCTGCGAGCCAGATGATGTGCGCTTGATTGAGGACCTCTTGAAGTTGGCCCCTGGTCCCTTGGCGTCCATGTCGTAGCTGTAGTGTCTCACACACGCATCACGGACCAGCCAGAGGAGCCTGCCACACCTCCGGTCAGGTGTAAGGTATAGCAAGGATGATCTCAGTCAGAAGGGGAGCAGAACCAGGTCAGACACTCTCATCAACCCCCACCCCCCACCACCCCCACCCCGCAGTGTGAAACAGAGAGAGAGAGAGAGAGAGAGAGAGAGAGAGAGAGAGAGAGAGAGAGAGAGAGAGAGCGCATCCCCAGCCGTTTCCACAGTCGCAGTCAGAAAAGTGAGCAAAGTTTCTGCATCGTTGGGTGAATCTGCCAAGCTCCTCTCTCCGCTCTCCTCTCTGCAGCTTAGCGGCCACTGACAGAGAGCCAGAGATCCCAGTCGGGGATATAAAATCACTTGATAACACACTTGACACTCTTCCTATGCCCGACGGCCCGTAATCGGGGCTTAGCACCGCCAGCTCTTGGAAGCCCCGGCGTCTAATGGATGCAGATTTAATAAATGGTTATTGAAGGTAAATCTACTTTGGCACATTGAAAATGCATTTATGTACCTGCCCTGATGCTATGTTAATGTATATGTATTCCTGAAAACAATATAATCTTTATTATTTAATTTTAAATAACAGGCTTGAGTTTTAAGCATGGGTAATCTTTAGTACACAATGGAAAAAAGGACTTCGGTATTATAATTCGGTATTATTTTTGGATGGATTTAGAGCAATTTAACATTAATGGGTGGTTAAGTGTAAGAACGGTTATATAATACTTAAAAAATAATGGTGACTTAAACTA
>OOFB01005750.1:0-24533 GCA_900323305.1 Trachyrincus murrayi
GGAAAAAAAGGGAGGAGGGGGGGGGGGGGGGGGGGGGGGGGGGGGGGAGATTAACAGCAAAGGGGATATATAAATATTTAGCTAATTATTTGGTTTACGTAACAATTCTCTCCGCTTCAACAAATGTCAGAGGTGTTGCCGCAAATGTTAGTTTTTTTATTTCATTGTTTGGGTTTGGAGTACTTTGTGAGATTGTGGTGTTTGTGAATATGAAGATTTACTGCTCTTTGTTTATCTACCCCAACACTCTGTGTTGCAAAATAAATAGCGTATGTAAGTTCTGACCAAATTTAAGACAAGTTAATGTATGTTATTACAATGGATTGATCATGTCTTATTTATGTACTGACTTGTTTAAAAAAAAAAGTAAAGCTAAAAAAATATAAAAAGAGATGACAGTGCCTGGATATTAATGAATTATCTATAGAAATTATAAGATGTGTAGAGCATGTTCATTTTTATACAAGATATTTCTAATAAAAGTGTTTTCCTAAGAAACAGTTTCTGCATATTATTCTAAAATCAATGAAGTAATATTTTGTTATAATTCAGGTTACGGGAGTTACAGCAACTGAAAAATCATGACATTGTTATCCACAAGTAAACCGATAACGCTTCAATACATACTAGAAAATACCAGTAAAACACAGCGATCGTTTCATTTCCCAGCATTTCACAAGGGTTGCCTGTTATAACAATTGCACAGACTTGGTTTGAACAATGGGCAGCAAAGGATGACTAATTGTAATAATAAAGAAATAACCCCAATGCATAACACCCACCAGGACAAGCCAGCGTGGCTGGGGGTTCACGAGGAATAACGAGGCCAATACAACACAAAGTACTCTGGCTCAACTTCTGTTCGGCGGACGATCAATATGGTCAGCAAGACTATACCTATAGGCCTTGCAGACATTGAGAAGATACCCCCTCCACATAAAAGCTGACAGAGTTATGGTATGGTCCAAATGAAAAGTACACTTTTTTTTCTCTCCTGTTGAGGATTTATCCCATATCTCATAAGAGGGCATGGTGGCTTGAGTGATCAATGACCAGGCAATAACCCAGGCTCCGGGATGGCTGTGGGGGCTTGTCCCTATCAATGGAAACTAAATGAAAAGCATCCTGGGAGATTAAGAAAAACACTGAGCTCGCACATTCCCCGCACTTTTCTGTTCTTCTTCATCTGTTCCTGTCGTTCTACTTTCCTTCTGCAGGCGGGGAACCAATTTCATTTTTAGACAGGAAAGCAATGCATAGCACTTTGTTCAAGATTCGACTTGGAAACTCTGTAATTACCGGTCTTGTGACTGCCTTTTTTGGTAAATAATTGCAACTCTTCTTGCAAGAATCTAATGCATCCTCCATTTAATGAAGAATCCTTTCTTGGTTTGTTTGATTGAAAGATTTGCGCAGTCTACATTCACTGATGAAGTGAATATACATCAAGTTCAGTCCTCCTAGATGAGATAATTACTTCGATATTGCGAGTGAAATGCAATAGGAAGCAACATTGTTGAGGCGTTTCACTCTGTCATAACGACATGGACACCGCAGCCCCCTGGTGAATTTAAAGCATAATTAAAGTTTGGTAGAGGTTACCTTGCCATGATGTAACTCCAACTCTCTTCAATAGTTGTAGATTAAAACTTGATAATACAAAATAATTTTCTCTCCCCCATTGACTTACATTATGTACATTACATAATGTAAGTACATTACATTATTATGAATTTAGTTTTGTTGTTAAGGATGACATTTAAAAAGCTTATGCATTATCAAACGGCATGGCGTAGCATGCAACCTGTGTGAAAAATACAAGCATCACCTTAGCATTATATGACACGATACTGAAATGTGATGATTGAGATTCAAGTGAGCACATTTCTAGTACGAGCCTATTTAAATCGCCCCGGCGGAAATTCATTCTGGATAATAGTAGCCTTTTCTGAACCTCAAATAAACACAACAATCCACAGGCCAGCATAATGGAACCCGTTTAGAGCAAAATCATTCCATCTGCAATCTGTCTCTTTCTCGACCCAAAGAAAATCTGAATAAATAGTAACAATCCTGCTACTCATCGTAGTAGTCATTTATAACCTGACCTTCACGATTGAAATGGCCAATGTATTTTTCTGGTTCTGTACAATAACTCTGTTTAAAGATATAGTCATTCGTGGAGGAAATAATCGAAGATAGGTAAATATAAAATTAAACCTCTGAAACACTGCATTGATTTTAGACCAGTCTCGCTGCCCGGCAACACACACACAAGGCTATTCTGTAAGGTTAAGGAAATGTATGTAAACTTGGTTGGTAAATGTTTGGTAATCGGTGATGATGAAAATACTTTTTGCTTCGTCGTTGATAGATGGGACGTCTCCGGCGACATCGTATTTCTGTGATGTGCACCGCTGTACATTACTGTGGAAAGAGACAGAACGAGGATTAGTGTATGCATTACAACAACCGTCTGCACAATAAAGACAGCATGCCAACATTGACAGGATGATTTAATGGAACACGAGTAAGAATAGACCCCTCATTCATCTACTGGGGTGTGTGTGTGTGTGTGTGTGTGTGTGTCCCTGTGGTAAATGTCTGAGCAGAATCTTAATTTCAGTATGGCAGGTGCTTTCTGAAGTGTGCTGCAACCTTCCTCGTCACCGTGTAGTAAATGTATCACGTACAGCCAAGAAGCCATTTAGGAACAAGCACATGAACAAATATATATTTTATTTCCCATTTCACAGTTGTTTGGCTCCTCAAAAAGATCTTCTCATTTGTGTGTTGTGTGTGGGTGTGTTTTGCCTGTGTGTGTGTGTGTGTGTGTGTGTGAATGTGCATGTGCGTGTGTGAATGTGCTTGTGAACGCGCGCACGCGTGCGTGTGTCTCTGCATATGTGTGAGCGAGTGGCGCATCACCGGTGATGCAGAAATGACTCATGATTTAGTATTGTCGCCGTCACTCCTCACCTACTCCAGCTCCCCTGTTAGGTCGCATGTTCGGACCGCCCCCCAAAGTAGCATTTACGCGTCGAGCTAGCTACGCTACAGACAAGAGACGGTCCACCTGTTTCTCCGAACCCGCTGAATAATTTAGTCCAACAGCCATTCCTGTAAAAACCCGATCTATATTAATGAGCGGGCCGCGAGCTTCTGGACTGCTGCGTGAAGGTCTCTGGTTCTCTCCGTGGTGTTGAACATGTCCAGGCCGGTCCACCCGTACAAGACAATTCTGTGAGGCAGTGTGGGAAAACGGGTCCTGTTGAAATTTTAATCAGCACATTGATCAACGTGTACTGCGTCCAAACTCACCCGTTCCCCTTTCACTCCAGTCCCGACTTCCTGATCGGATTTCCATTTCAAAAGATGTTTTCTGGTACACATCTAATAACATTAGTGGCTACTTGCGGACTACATAATGTGGAAAAAGGTAAAGGGATGGACTGGAAAAATACCACGGAAGTATCCGCCGTCTCCATTGTTCCGATGGGACACTTGAATGGAACGTTCCGGGAAACCTAAACGCCGCTCTGAGAGAGAGAGAGGCATTTAGGCCATTCATGTGTTTTAATTCTCCAGAATAATTACGCACACATGCACTCACTTGCGGTTCCTTTTGCGAAGGAAACGATCAGAGGAATTAGATTACCTTTCCGCCCCGACCGTGAGATTGAGGTTTGTAAACAGGCGAGCTGGAGTCATCCCGGCTGCGTTCGATTTCGCCGAGGGAGGTCAGAATCTCAGAGGACCTTTGAGGTACACTACTCTAAATTCACAAATAATTGGACCGTCACATGGGTTCTGGCATAACTCCTCGCATAGCAACACACAGGGAGGATGTCAGGGTCAGAACCGTGGCACAGTGGAGGGATTAGACCGCTCCCGGTTTAGTTAGTGTGCTGCAAACCTGCGCTACCTTCACACCACTGCAGTCCCATGAATACAACACAGCTGACAAGACCTTCAGCTGAAGCTCCACTTGAATGAAGACGTCAAATTATTAACACGTTTGTGTTGCTAATTGGTACCGATAGAAAAATATTCGTTATGGAACAAAGTAGGAACGACAACTACAAACAATTGTTCATTTTGTGTCATTCTTTTTTATAGTGCCCATAAAAGTGAAATAGACGTGAGGCAGGGTTTTACATGAAAGCAAGGCAAATTCAAATGGATTTTGAGTTGTGACGTAAAACGTGTTCTTGTGACTTGCATGTCTTTCTCGGGGAGATTGCTCTGAAGCCTTGAGGCCTGAATGGCAAAGCAACGTTCAGACCTGTTCTTCAGCCGGTTCTCATAACAAACAGGAACAACGTGTCTTCTCATTTCTGATGGTACGCAAGCGCACAAGGAATCCAGATATCTATGGTGGGTAAAACGTAATGTCCTCAGCATAGTGTACTCAGTGTAGCTACTCAACCTGATGTCAAGGCCACGGGGCAGGCCTTGACGCTATACAGAAATACATTAAGGATGGGGATTGATAACTTCACGTTGTCACATTAAAAGTCTGTCTTTTCTCAAGAAAAGAGTCACAGCACACAGAGTACTTTCTTAAGGTTAACACTTTAACAATTGGATTGTTAAAGTGTTGTGCAAATCTCAGATGAAGACCTTCAAGCAAGTGGGATTGTTCTGTAATTGCTTCTGTTAATTTGTTAATTCTCAAAAAACTTTTTAAACTTTAAAGGTGTTGTAGGTAAGATTCAAGAGCTATTATTTTAGCGTAATTAGTTAGAAATGGCACAGTCGATCGGTCAGCATTTAGTGAGTGAAATGCGCTGTGAGAATATCTGTTTTCGAGCCAGATTATAGATTAGACCACTCCCGGCTAATGTCTGACCAATCAGGGCATCTCTTCCATGATTGGTTTGGGGAATCCATCTTGCCTGTCATTCACAGATGGGGCGGGAGCAGAGAGGGAGTGGACGTTTTTTGGTTGATTATGATTATTGATAATGATTATTATTTAGATAATTATTGATTATTATTTTCAGGAACCATTACTATGATTTACAATCCATGTGTTCTACATTCATCCATTATGTCTGTGTGCACGTCAGTTGGTTTTATTGTGCAAAGTTCAGAAGAAAAGACCAGACAGATCAATAAGCTGTAGGAGAGTGGTAATAGGGAAATACCAAGCCACGCTCATTTGTACAGTGTTCCCCAAAACCATTTTCTGATCGATTACATTTCAGTTGAAACAACACGAAATGTGTGTATCCATCCCTGTCTTCCTGTTTGTCTGTGTCTGTGTCTGTGCTGCTATTGTTGCCCAAGACAAGGCCTACACACTTTTGAGCAGTTGACCGTCGGCTTTATTTTCATCTCATTTTTAAGATAATATCCCTATTTTGTGCGCTTTGACCTGGCACCTTCATTTTGAATTGTACGTGTGTCTCTTTGTGGCTCCCCTGCCTGTTTCCCCACAGGGCTAAAATGTTAGTGAAAGGCTAGCGCTGCCTTGCAGATAGCAACGGCGCTAGATGGGAGAATTGGCTTTCTGATGTCAGCGACTTTGTAGATGAGGGCATTTAATATCTCTGCAAATGCATGAGTCATCTGTGGCACATCTCGTCAGATTAAACCCCGTCTTGCCTCCTTGGTTTGCTCCGACAAAGATAGAGAAATAGGAGTCGTCCTTATTTGGACCTCTGTATTAAAAGCTCTCCTTATAAACATGTTATAGAACCAACTAGATGGGAAAACCGTGGAGAAAATGTCAAATGCACGGAATATTCTGCAATATTCTGCTTCTGCAAATATGTTAGGCGGTCATTGGGACCTTGTTATTAGACGTCTATCCATAATAATAATAATACAATTCTATACTGACACTGAAATGACGCATTTTGGTGCTGCACCCCTAGCGTTACGGCCTCCTCTCCCTGTCTGCTGTTCCTCTGTCTGTTTGTTTCAGTATCAGCAGGATGGCGGGTAAGGGGAGGAGCCCAGAACACCTGTGATCTGTGTCCTGGTCCTATACCAGCTGGGCCTTTCCATTAGTGGACTCTCTCTCTCTCACACATTTACTACCGTTTTGTGGCAACCCTTTATCCTTATGCTATACCTTACAACACACTACACGTACACTGATCACGCATCCACTCCCGACACCACTGATCACACTGACTACCAAATCCCACTTTTGTGAGTTATTTTGTGAGTATCTTTAGTTAATAAATATGGTATGAAGTGTCTTTTATATGTGTTTTAAAAGTAACAGAATATATATTTCATTTCCACGTGTGGGTGGGGCATTTCCCGTCCCTTCGACATCGGCACACCTAGCCGTGGATTACCCCTTGCACAGTGCATTGTCCAGTCTGACTCAAAATACACTCTCCTGTGATAACACGCCACACTTAGCTAGTATTCCAACGCTAATGAAGACTTACCTACCTGGGGCTCCAAGGCCTCAGGCTAGCAGATGACCCACACTCCCTGCACACCTCTACACGAGCACTCTCTGTTCATCCACACAGACAGCATCTCTGTTGTTCTCACAGACAGTTAGCATGAGCAATAACATGTTATCGGCACACGGTATCGTCTCATGACCTCCCTGCTAATTCATATATACTTCACCTCCTCTCCGATCTCCTCAGAGAACGGCAGAATGCCTCGCGGAATATACTTCTCTCTGTATACGAATAAAATAATAAACCTAATAATTGTCGATCCTGGATCTGTGGCATCTTATTCGCATCTTCTTGATTCCTCGACAGATTCTATCTCCTTCCGATTCCTCGACAGTTTTCAGATGACGCATGGGTTGCGTTCAGCACTGTGTGGTCGCACAAATAATTGAACAGGGGCAGCATTTGTGGTGCATGGCACAGTGCTGTATTGCAACTCCAGAGAGCCGGGATTGATTTCTGTCTCGGGGCCCTTGTCTCTGTTTATTCTCACCTGGCTCCCGGCCAGGCTCTCCGGTTCTCGTCCCGCTCACCTCCAACAAGACGTGTTAGGCTCATTTGAGTCATTTTAAATTGTCTGTAGGTGTGAGTGGTACACGAGTGTAATGGAGTGGAACTGATAGCGGGATTAGGAGAAGGCCCCCGGATGGAGGCATTACTGTCCTGTACGCCTGAGGATATAGCACCCTCATCGCCATGTGATCCCGAGCAGGGCAACGCAGGTGAAGACGAAGAAAGGGATGGGATGCAGTAATGATGCAGGTAGTCAGTTAGGGGCTCTTCAAGATGCTGCTGCACTGGAAGACTAACAGTACTGTTCTGGTTTCAGACGATAGGTCAGGGCAGTAAACATCAGGGGGGAATGCTAACCAACGCTGGGTTCTGCGCCATAGTGATCTTGTCTAAATAGTATTTTCAGGGCTGAAATGTATGTGGGGAATTAATGAACTGTCCAAATTCCCCTATGACTTGTACATTTCAAGCAATGCGCTTGGCAAAAGGAAAGAAAGTCCTGGAACTCGCTGATAAATTGGCAAAATGAAAAAGCCATCATGCAATTAACTGCAATAAATGAGTCTAATCCTTCAATCTCTCGCTTTTTCTCCCTTCCTCTCTCCGTCTCTCTGAATCCGTCTTACTCGGCTAATTGTCTTCCAATAACCATCTAATAAAGCCACCCCATCCCAGGAGAACATCTGCACTGCCTTGGCTGCCCATGTGTCTCAGTCCCAGTAACTCACTTAGTGCAGTGACCTCTGCACAGCCACACATTTACACTCACAATCTACTACTCGTGATAAGAACTGGTCACAAGAAAAGTCTGAAATCTTCGTCCAACCCCCTCTAACATAATGCTGGACGGTGCTGCAGCCCCCCCTGTGATATAATGAAGTTTATACATCTGCTGCAGTGTGCAACAGATTGGATGTAGTGGCCCACGTCCAGTATGCGGCTCTTTCCTGCCACCTGTCCTGGTCTGTCTGTGTTGACAGGACTAGACTACTCGAAGATGATAAGCACGGCCAGCAGATTACTTCTCAATGTAAGCTGGCAGCCAGAGATAAACCACTACGTCAGCGACCTGTGTCAATAAAGAGAACACGGGACTCGGGTGGTTCTTGGACTGACAGAGACGAGATGACCCCCGACTGGAGCCTGTTGTTTTGATCTCGTTATGTTTTGGTTTCCTTTTTTTTTATTGTGCAAACTAATTAAACTCAATATGTTTTATTTAGCAGATCATATTTTTTTAGCCTGGCATTACTAACTGTATCTGATAACTCTGGCTACAGTGTACTCAAACTTGAATAGGAGAAGCAATGTTAGCACTGTCGGTGATGAACTTTACCTGACAGTTTGAATAACACTGGCTTTTCCTGAGCTGTTGCTGCAGCTGAGGAAACATGAATACATGCCCACTAAAATAATGTATACAGCTGCAGGAATATCTTATCTACAAGTCACTTCTAGCCATTCTGGATGTTTTTGTTGCCCGTCAGGCTAGAGCCTTGTACCAGACTTCATCTGAATGTACTGTATATATATATATATTATTACGTTCTAAGTATTAGGTCTTTCTTAAATAAATAATTCAAATAATAAATCATTAAGTGCTGTGTAATAGCATAACTAGTGTTTGCAATTACAATCATTTCAGAAATTTATATTTTTTATCAAGGTGGTTTTAATCAATGAATCGACTTCATCACAGTATTTCATTCCTTTAAAATAGTACATATCTAGCAGATACTCCAAAGTCACAGCAAGAAAGCGATTGTCCAACAATGTTGGTGTCATTTTGGCCACAACGTCTAGGATGTTGCCAAGGGGAGGATTTAAGCAAATGGATGGTACCTGACTAATAGTAAAACGCAGTGATATGGATGGTACCTGACTAATAGTAAAACGCAGTGATATGGATGGTACCTGACTAATAGTAAAACGCAGTGATATGGATGGTACCTGACTAATAGTAAAAGACAGTGATTTGAATGCCCTCAGCGTGCGTTAAGCTAAATGAAGTGGAAGGAAAATTTGAAAGATCTCTTAAATAATGACAGCCACCGGAAGACAAGGCGTTGCCGACAGATGACTGCCGAGATGTAATAGACTAGCCAGAGAGACTACTGATCTGTGAGAAATAGAGCAATCAGTGTCACTGGAAAAACTTCAGAGATGTACAGAATAAAGGACAACGGAGCACGGATACGTGTCGCATCACAACATTAAGGGAACTAGATTTGTTATGTCATCCCATCATTTTGATTCCAAGCTAACTTAGCCGTTTCCCATTCAGGCATTTCCAATTATATTCCCTTTCCGAATGCAGATTGTCAGCTCTGTTACTTTCCCTCTCCTCCTATTTTTTTCTCCGTGGTGCAATGCGTGATGAAGACATTAAATTAAATGTGTTCCACTCTCTCGGCTGTGTTCCTTCCTCAACACAGATGCAGTGTGCCTTCTGCAGCCGGCATAGAGGCAGCCCTTCTTTGAGGAGTGAATAATGGTTTTCCACACTGGGAAGGCGTCCAAACGCTGCCAATAAGCTGGTGGAGGTATATCACAGTGCTCATTAAGCCAAGCTATTATGACCCTGCTGGTAATCGCTCGGAGAGGGGGCTGGGGGAGATGAATGAATAAGTAAGGAAAGTCTCCCTGGACATATATATCTTGGGCCCTAGTAAACAAAAACACCCGCTTCTCAGTTTACTGCAGGATATTGGGTAAATTGGTTGGATATTCATAGTGTAAAAAGTTCCCCTAAGTAATAAATCTCCCACTTTTTTGAAAATGTGCAGAATGTAAAATGTGCAGGTGTGGACATTACGTGGTTACCTGCGTAACACAGAGGTAATGTGGGCGAGGCGGACCAGAAGGGATGATTGCTTTATGTTATACATCACATATTGTAATTACCATCTTTGGTTGAAAGTGAAAGTTAAGACACATCCGAATCCCATTATAGCATCAACTTTAAAGCGTATGTGTATAATGTACGTGAGAATAAATGCATGATTGGAATATGTTTTTTCTTTACTTCCAACCAGTTTCGGCAAGAGCGAAGAGAGCACTGATTGGCTGGAGTTTTTTTAACAAAGTAAGGCTGCGGCCATATTTGGAAATCAATTACTGCCCAGTCAAGGCCAGACTGATATTCATTGAAAAACACAAACTTGAATATCGGGATGGTCTCGTGAGGCTAGAGTTGCTGAGGGGAAATGTGAAACTCGACACAGCAATGTCTTCATTATATTCATACATTTATTTGACAAATCCATCTCATTCCTCTGAATCAGCCTGGGGGACATTTCTTGTTTTATTAATGTGTTTGGCTTTTTTTTTAATTATTGTTGAATGTTATGCTGGTGTGGCAAACTGCATTGTGATGTCATCTTAGATGGCTCGTAATGCAGCGAGATGTTGGAGTATCGTCAGTCCGAACTAAGATGCAAGTGCCTTTTAAAAATGAATTGACTTTGGATTTAGCTATAACATTCAAAATGGTTATGTTTAGGGACAAAATTGAGTATTGTCAAGTATAGGTATAACATATTATCTAGATTAACTCAATTTATATTGAAGTCGAGTAGACCTAGTGCCTTTTCTTGGATTAAAAAGTTATGCATCTCGTAATTCTGAGATATTTTCCCGTTTTATGCGATTTGTCTTGTTTTTTACATAATTTTTACATGATACGCATTTTGTAATGATGAGGAAAACAGCCCAATTAATTTTTCTCCCGGTTCAATGCAACAAGCGTCCGTAGAAATGTGTTTAAATGACAACACACAATAACAAATGGATACATCTCCATAACCTCCCATTTTTCCACTTCCACTTGCCTCTCCTCTCTCAATGGTGGACAATTCCCGAGTCAGGAGTAACCCAGTTTGCTAGAGAATGTTTGAAGTGTCATGTAGACAGAATTCATCATTTGACATAAATAATTCCCAATTCCCAAGTCTGCATCCAGACGGTGAGGCAACAGTAAACAAAAATACGAAACAAATTCCTCCAACAATGTCATCGTTTCAACGTCTGTATCGTGTTATAGTATTAAGTAGATGCCCATTGATAGACATCATGAGTGTGAATGCAGTAACGGTACTTTAAGACCTGTATAGGGTTATAGGGGTATAGCTATAGTTGTTTGCTATCGCTTGTAATCAAGTGCAATCTGCTGTTTCTGATATTAGATATTTCATGAATAAATTATGCAAAAAGTACATCACTTATTAATCTTCATGAAAGAATATTAAAATCAAAGACTCATGCATTGTTATTAGTTGCATATGGGAAAGTGTTTGTTTTATTAGTGTCCTAACGTAAATAATATTATGTTAACGTAATACTTTTTTGCTTGCACATCACACACACAAATGTGTGTAGGATATGAATATGGCCATCACAAGAACTTGGACCACATCACAGATATTTTCCCTCTACAGACTGGCCAGTATCCAGGTGACACACGTCCTACATAGAGAGCAGTATCCAGGTGACTCACGTCCTGCATAGAGGCCAGTATCCAGGTGACACATGTCCTGCATAGAGGCCAGTATCCAGGTGACACACGTCCTGCATAGAGGCCAGTATCCAGGTGACACACGTCCTGCATAGAGGCCAGTATCCAGGTGACACACGTCCTGCATAGAGGCCAGTATCCAGGTGACACACGTCCTGCATAGAGGCCAGTATCCAGGTGACATACGTCCTGCATAGAGGCCAGTATCCAGGTGACACACGTCCTGCATAGAGGCCAGTATCCAGGTGACACACGTCCTGCATAGAGGCCAGTATCCAGGTGACACACGTCCTGCATAGAGGTCAGTATCCAGGTGACTCACGTCCTGCATAGAGGCCAGTATCCAGGTGACACACATCTTGCATAGAGGCCAGTATCCAGGTCTGTTTGACAAAGAGAAACAGAAACCCTTGCAGACTTTATTTCCCGTTTGTAAAAAATAATGAAAATTTGAAAGTGAAGTCAAGCAAAAATAAGCATCCTCTCAGCAAAAAATAAATGTAACAAAAAACTACTTTGGAGGCTTTCTAATCTGCAACACACACACACACACACACACACACACACACACACACACATACACTAAACATTGTGTGTGTGTGTGTGTGTGTGTGTGCATGTGAGCTAAAGATTTGTTTTTATTAACATGCATTCTAACTGTTAATAAATATATTTCTCTAAGTGAAAGTACAGCTCATGCAGTACTTTCCTTATCCTCAGTCCTCAAGACCAATGTATACCACCACTCTAAAATATGAAAACTAATTGATTTGATTGAATACTAATCGACTATACTACAGTATTTGAGCATACTACTGAAGACCAGAAACCGCCGACTTCATCTCAATAATGGGCAGGAAATCAAAGAGCGTCATAGCGGCTGAAATTCAAAACCGCCATCGTAGATTCAAACGGCGGGTCTCGCTCACATTAGTTTTCCCATGCGTCGGTGCTGGGGGCAAAGTAGTTGAACGATCCCTTAGATGTATACGTCTCGCAGAATGTGTACTAAAAATGGAGACCTGGGGTTGGACTTGGCAAACTGCTGTGGACAAAGCTATGGACAAACGCGAGCAACATGTCCGGTAAATATGATGGACTCCGGGCAGCACGAAGGCCGCTGATTCACTACACACCCTGTGACATCCGTCATTCGTTAAAACCTTGTAGGTGTCAGCAGCGTAGATGATTGCTGTGAAGAGGTCGCATCCCTTTCTGATCTACTGCAATCACTTCATACCTTCTGCAGTGCATCCACTCATCCACGAGGAACAGGGTATTCCATAACAATGACGTTCACATTTGTTTGACCCTAAAAGTCCCTCTGTGGCACAAGATGGAGTTGTAGGGCCGACTCCACAAATGCTCTGCGTGGGAACCACAACGCAATAAGAGAGACATTGGCAAAAGAAATTACTGCCACAGATTGTGATGAGAAACCAGACATGAGACGTGAAGCCGCTGCGCTCGTAGGTAAGCTGGATAAGCTTGGGACTGTGACGATGGGTATTTTGTGGGACACGGTGCTGGGCAGATTTAAAGCAACAAAAAAAAAGTGACATGGATTTGGCAACTGCTGTTGGCCTTTTGCAGTCGTTACACTCTAATGCTGCCGCACCTCGGCACCAGTTTGCTGAGTTGGACGAATTCGCTCGTCAGTGTAACGCCAACCGCCAGACCGACGCGACGTTCGGCGCGTGAGAAAGAGACGCAACATTCACCGATGGAGATTTAAGGTGGAGACATGCGTCATCATCGATAGGCTCATGTCATGCCTAATCCAAACGGATCAAGGCGTACAGGGACGTCTGTGTTCTGATCGAGAAGGATCCACTCCACTCTGTATCCAGCAGACCTAGACAAGGCCTTGGCAGACGAACTCATTCAGTTCAGGCATTTCATGAAGGACTTTCCCTCCTCGCCATTCATTTCTGAGCTGGTTAGGGGTCTGGATTTAGAGGACATCATACGCCTGTCAAAGTCAAGAAAGAGGCCCGTGTAATGAGATGCAGCAATTCTGGTAAGCCTTAAAATCACACCTCTACATTTCCTTCTTTGGAATGGCAATTTGATATGTATTTAATAGGCTACTATAATGTTGAGCCTCCAGAATAAATCAATTCAGACTTCCCTGGTTAGCCGTGTAATTATCAAATGGTTTTATTCAAATCTGTGTGTGGAGTGTGTCTGGTTGGTGACTGATTAGACTCTGGGGCTGGGTGAGGCTGCACACCTGTGGTGCATTGAGTAATCAAGGCCCACAGGTTAAAACAGCCGTCACCACACACACACTCAGGAGGGGCACTAGCATGTCAGCGCTTACCACCTGTAAAACACTTCCATCTTTACAATAAACCGGTTGACTCAATTACCACCTGTGTCTTGGTCATCGGAGGAACCCGGAGAAGCCACTTGAACAGCTCACGAACAGGTTTGAATGTGAGTGTACGTGTGTGTCAATAAATGCATAACCATGCCGACGTTTTCGATAGCCGCCATCACTATGGTTTGTGTCCTGCGGGGTGGGCACTTGGGTCACCGTGAAGTCTTTAATACGGGCCTGGAGCTACCCTTCAAAAACCACCTTCATCTCCAAAGTATGGTTGTTCTATATGGTTGTGTCTTTATTTTGACATCCCTGTTTATAGTCTGAGTGAAACAACGCTCTTTCTCCCGAGCAAGATCCATTTCCCAGTACATGCGGATCCCAGGGAAGGAACGATCAGAGGAGGGACGAGTATCGATCCTCTGGGATTTGATGTGTGATAGCGTGAGTACTTAGGGCACGCCCCATTCCTGCCATCAATATTATCGATGGCAGGAATGCTATGCCCCGCCCACTCGGACTTCATTGACCCAATCCAAAAATCGGGATTTTTCCACCGCCTCTTCTCTCTAAAGAGAGAATGAACTGTTGTTTCTGCATCATGTTGTCTTTAAACAGAACGTAGGCATGACCACATGCTTGAATGCACCTTTGTTCTTATTCCCAGAAGAGGCACAGTACACATCTATATAGGTTAAGGTTTGGATAATGAAAGTTTGCTGTGGGAGATTTTTTTTATGAAATGGAGCATTAAGAGGTGTTAAATAATCACACCAGATCATTGTTATTGATCTCCTATGCATTACGAGTGTTTTTTAGTGGGCCCATACGTGAGGTTCTGGTAATTGCAGATCTTAGGGGACACATTAGTAAGTACATTAAAGCAGGGACCGAATCATTAACCTTCAAATACTAAGCAAAACAGTATTAAAAGCATTAGATAAGAACCAACATATACAACACTATAGAAATACCATAGGAACTAGGTAAATACAAAACACACTTCCAGAAGTGATGGACAGTCAGAAAGGCATAAAGGCAGACAAGTAAGTAAGTAAGTTAGTGGTTAGTAAGTTAAAGTGTTGTTCCACCAGCACAGCCACGTTTTTATTAACTCATAGTGCCATCATAGTGTGATCATAGTGTCCCATTCCCAAGCTGTTGAAATGTACCCAAAAACTAAGCAAAAAAACTCAGAATAAACTACAGACGCAAGTTGGATAATATTGTCAATTTACTACAACGTCCATGGTCCATGGCGCGACAAGTGTGTGTCGGGCCGGACGTGACAGCAGCTTGTTTACATCCGGGCGAGAGAGAGCATTCAGAGAGGCAGATACAAGCTCGGCTACTTTTGTTTAGAGCAGGGATGGGCAACTGGCGGCCCCCACCTTCACTTAATGCGGCCCCGCCGGCCAATATCCGAATATTGATTTCAGCTGTTCAGAAGCATTATTAATTATAATTTTGGTGTTCATTTTTGTACATTTTTTAGGTTACAGCAATACTCTGAAAGGCATATGTAGCACTCAGGAATGTGAAGTTTTGTTTAGCAGTACAGCTGTATTTAAGTTCATAAAGTTAATAGAAGCATTACTAAATGCGTTTGAAATTGTTGAAAAATGTTAACACTGAATAATAATTGTTAATATCCCTTTATTATCACATTTGTGACTATTATGGGCTATTTGAGTGATGGGGTACTACTGGTGAGAGTGCCGATACACAATGTGGCCCCCCACAGTGAGTGTGGAAATTTAGTGGCCCTCACCATCATCAAAGTTGCCCATCCCTGGTTTAGAGTTTCGTGTTTTATATTTCTCGACATGTGGATAACATCATGCCGTCATACAGGATATATTTAATATTTATAGACCTGTGGATAACATCATGCCGGCATACAGGATATCGAGTTGCTAAAGCGGCTGCCATCACATTTCACACGTTAACTATTGAGCGTTGTAAAACAGCGGTTAGCTGTAATGGAGCCCAGCATACGACATAAAAGTATATGCATGTCCGTATTTGCATTTAAAAAATAAAGTAATGAATAAAAAACTAGAAGCTTTGTATCAATACGCAATTTTATTTGCCATCGTTAGTTGCCTGCCATATCACCGCACGTATCATAAAGAAAGCCTCCAAAGAAAATAAAGTCCAACATGGTGTTGAAACTCTTCAAAACACATTTGCTGACCTTGTTCAATTCTGTCCGCCTTATTATAATATATCCATGGTCTGTAACAGTTGATAACGGAGATTGTTCCAGGTCCCGCTTCCACATCAGCCGGTGGGTTTGTATTGTATCATGGACGGGTCTGTACCGTCTTCTGTAGCTGCCGCAGACTTTGTAATCCTCGTCTTCACGGTGTAAATGCCAGGCCGTAATCTTCCTGAGCCTGCTGTGGTTCGGTTTCGCTAATGCTACATGAGAATGGTAGTTTAGAAACGGCAATACTGCATAAATAAACATCGCCCTAAACCTATTTGCAAACTTCCGTGCTGCATGTAGGCTATACAAGCATTGCTACTTTATTCATTGAATGAGACGCTGAAAGTGCACTAGTAAACTCTAAAGATAGTGGTTAGTGGATCTCACAGAGCTGATTGGCTCAGGTGATTTTTCCGGGAGGGGAGGGCACTGAGAAATCACTTTTTTTTTTGTTGAAAACCAAGAAGTCCCGGGAAAAACCCATTTTCCGGGACATTCTGGGGAATGAAAATAGGCATTTCTAAGGAAGGTCCCTTTAAGTTGCAAGAAAATAGGTTAATTTTGTGTGTGTGCGAGTAGCGGTTATTTGAAGCGACAGTACAGAAAGAAAAACATCCCAGCGCTGTTCAAGTACACCTATTGGCTGACGATGGCCTATCATCCGTGTCTGGTTTTATTCTGAAGGACGGTTTCGCTTGACCCTCAGCCACAGACCAAGCATTCGTCTGCCAGTCAGTACAGAGTAATCACACACCATTTAACCTCCACTTCAAGCAAACCACGGTGGCAGAGACAAAATGCCATCCATTAAAGTGGGGGACGGAAGTGGGCTCACCTTTGACCCTGTTATGAATCCCATTTCCTCTGGCACAGGCAAGTGCCCTCAAGGTTCCCTCTTATTCAAGGCGCCCTCCTTTGTCTTCATCCCTACTTGATTTCACTTGCACGAATGCTTCGTCAGAGACTTTGTCAAGCGTGTCACGTGTTTCCTGTGCTGTGGACTTCGCTCAACATGCTCGTTCTTCTAACCCAACTTTTAAACTGGAAATCACTTAGCGGAGTGCAGAAAGGAGACATGCTGCCTTGCACTTGCTTTTATTCACTTTGCTGGCGTTTTATCCAAAGTGACTTACAAGTGAGGCTGAGAACCGTCAAAGCATACAAATCAATACTTGAGCAAGTTAAATTGTGTACGCTGGGGCCGAGTTTCCAAACTCATATGAATGCAGGGTGGCAGTAGGAATCAAAGTAAGGGTTGGCTTTATATCTATTGTTTGTTTCGTTGCATGCATAATGTATCTGTTTACACACATGAATAATTCCTGGGTTTTTTTTGTGTGCATACGCGGGAATCTACTAGGCTGTTTCTTTTCTCACCTGACTGACATGTTGAAGTTTACTGAAATCTTACTCACTGGAAATGAACATACACACAAAATATGTGCATTATGGCTCATGCGGGATCAGTTGTTGAAAGTAAAAGCGTATTTGCCGGTACAACAGTCGTATGTCATGCATACCGCTGTGCTTATTGAAATGGCCATAAACACGGTAAAATGTAGATAACCAAAAATAACAGATTCTCTACAGTTATTTTAGGTTATTTTAAGTCATTTTCAACCCGTAAAGCCTGCCGCTATCTTGAAACACAAGTCAACATATTTTCAAATCTAACAAAATGTAACGTAATGCCAACAAAAAAAACCAGTTCATGTCAAAATGGTAATATTGAGGCAATAATTGGACTTTTGTGTGTTCTCAAATCAAGCCATAGAGCCATAGAGTGAAAGTAAACATGGCTTGCACTGGCAATAAGGGTCTAATTGGCAATGATTTGTAATGACTGGGGAACAAGGCTCCGGGTCCTGCAGACGTTATTAGGAGTATAATCGGAGCTCTGGGGACGGTGTGTGAGTATGTAAAACGGGTACAAATCAGCTTGCTCTCAGTCTGACGCCTTTAAAAAAGGTTACAAAAAAGAAAATCATAATGCAAGGCTTTTTATAGAGGTGGTGCTAAAAATGTAATTATGTCTTTTCCTGTCCTGCAGGTAGCGCCTCTTCAGACGCTACCAGTCCAGGTAAATTCTCTCTGTTATTTAATTAAATGAAGGCTTAAAAGGGGTGTTTTTTTTTTTTTACAAGGGCCTCTCATCATTACCACGGAGTGAAGGGCCCCATTGTTATTGCAGTTATTTGTTACCGTCATTTCGCAACGTGGCCCCACAGAGGCAGGAGCCGTAAAGAAGAGCTACCGTGTCCAAGGAGAGGGAGGGAGGGGGGGGAGATATACGGCGTCCAGGGGGGGGGGGGGGGGGGGAGGCCCTCGCGTGACGAACGAGGGGCCTCAACACTCTTATTTACGGTTGCTTAAAGCTGTCACTTGGGAGATGATAAAGGGTGACTGCTTGATTAGAAAGTGTTGGCGAGGGCCAGTCGGTGACCAACATACACGCGCTCTCTGGGGGGACATGGGGAGGGTGCGGGGTCCAAACCGTCCACTTTTCTTTTAGTTTTTTTTTACGTGTTTTTGTGTGATTTTACATGTCCCCCCTCTCTGGGGGGACATGGGGAGGGTGCGGGGTCCAAACCGTCCACTTTTCTTTTAGTTTTTTTTTACGTGTTTTTGTGTGATTTTACAAACCCTTGATCTGATCATTCTGAAGGCGTTATTGTAAAGTGAGGCCATTTCTATGGCGAGAGGAGGTTAAAACAGAGCAGGAGACAAAAGAGAGAAAGTAGCGGGGGGTGGGGGTGGGGGTAGTGGGTATAGTGGTCTTGAGAGTCCACAAAGGAATTGATTGGAGAAAAAAAATCAATTTGCAATCACCTTCTAAGCTTTATTATAACCTTTTGCATGGTTTAACATACAAACGCTCCTGCCTCATCATTTTATAATGTTATAATATATATATATAAAACACATTCACACGGTTTACCCATGATGCCATTTCCCATGATTGACTTTATTTGAAAACGCTGGCTCGGTGAAAAGATTATATTTCACGTTGTTCAAAATGGCGTCCAAAACGCATCATCAATATTATTTAGTAGTAATATTCTGAATATTATTACTAGTTTCTGAACATGACGTGTTTACTTGAGTACGGCAATAGAAAATATGAGTACAACTGCCGTATTAAGTCTACGCGCTCTCTCAATGTCTAAAGACTTGAAGGGAACTGTGTTTGCCAAGTGGGAAGAGAGTAATACACAGACGAAAAGACGTACTGAAATGCACTGATAAGATTGTATACAGAATACAATATGTTGGGTGAGTAAGTGTTGTCATTCAACACATCTTCAGGAAACACTACCCTGACCCTTCCTCTTAGCCTTGCCTATTTGTCGTCAATTATGTGTCTGAGCTCTTTTATTGGCTCTTGTTTATTCGATGCACTTATTTGTCTTAGCTCTTGTTTATTTGGGTTCACTTATTTGTCTCATTTGTTTAAGATAAAGTAGGCTGCTAACTTATTGCACTCTTACCTTAACACTAGTTATGCTCTTAGTTGCTTGTTTAGGAAGGAAATGCACTTACGATTTCTGGTGACTAGTAGTTTTCTTGCCTACCTATGTTGAATGCACTTATTGGAAGTCGCTTTGGATAAAAGCGTCTGCTAAATGACTGTAATGTAATGTGATGTAATGTTGTACTGTGACACAATCGAACGTTTGTTCGCTTGAACGACCGACCGAGCGAGCGAACGAACGAACGAAAGACAAAATACAAGATGGCGTGATATGTCATTCAACACATAAAAGATTGTCCTTCAACAACTTTTCCAGCATTTCTGAATGGGTTAGCAGCAGCAAAGTGCTCTTCTAGCAGCGAAGCTACTATCTCACAAGGCCACTCCTTCCAGCGGAAAACGCAGCTGTGTGGACTGCACTGTCAAAACCAAAGCAACAAAACCAAGCATCGTCCTCGTATGTGTGAGGCTGGGATGTATATGTCCGTACCAAATCACACAAAATCCATTATTGAAATGTGTCATGAATTTCCACAAATCTTGAACAGTGTACCAACAATTATTACTATTGCGTCCCACACACATGTAATCACGCAGTCACGTTTCTTTCTTTCACCCTGCATGACAACAAAGCAGATATTGTCACACACATACAAAGCATATAGTACAGAGTACCGTGGCTGCAGCACCTATAGGACCCAGCTGTTTGAGCTGGTATAATACAGATTCTGCTGTGTTCCCCTGGGGTGCATGAATGTGCCATGAATGCAATCTAGCTGTTGCAGATAAAGAGATACAGCCAAGCTTTTAGACACCGCGCCCTCTTGTTTGCTGTTTCTGAACCATGTCAACAACATGTAATCTGGCATATTGCATTACTTTACACAAGATGCACTATGCATATTAATGCTCTTGGCTGCCTTCATTTCTCGCTCGATAATATTGTTTAAAATGTACATGTGGAGAAAACACACTTCACATCACCTCACTTGAGTAAAACTGTACGGATGTGTTCTTGTCACATGGTTGCTAATACTTCGTGTTACTCTGGCGACATTAGAGGCGGGTTAAGGAGGGGCGCAGGAAAATAGTCAGGGAGCACTTGGGGTCTCAGATGGAGAGCAATGGTTTTTGTCCAACTGCTCTTATAATCTTGACAAGCCACGGATGACAGGCGTGCTCGGGGCCTATTTTATTTTATTTAATTCAGAAGGTAGTCTTGCATAGTGCCTTTATGATGGCTAGCAAAATGAACAGGCCTCTTAACGGATTGTTTTGTAGTTAAAGCTAGCAACTAACCACTGACATCAAAACAGTCATAAATATCCCCTGATGCAAGCTATACGCATGGCAATACGATACAAGCAAAGTCATATATTCTCTTCTAACTGCATCATAACAAGTTTTCAAATGGGATATACGTTGCAATCAATATGATGCAAGCTGTAAATGAAATACTTTTTTTTTTGCATTATCAGGACACTAAATTTCGTTTTTATTCCACCAGTAATCCTTTGAAAACGAAAGGGGCATTACTGCCCCCTTGTGGATACTATAGGAATGAGCACGCTGGTAATAAATGTCAATCAAGTCCACAATGACAGGAAAGTAATCACGTGTGGGTTGGATTAAGTCGCACAAGATGCTGTCATTTTCCATGCAAATAATTTTTTCCTTCTCGATAATAAATCAATTTGTCTTGGTTGTGATAACATTGTCTACAGATTAAAAAAGAAAAACATTTTGCGCAATGCAATACATTCAAAATCCTCCTCACTTCTTAATGTGGGGCCCATCCTCATCTTCATGACTCGCATTTCTTCGGGCTTGAATATTTCCCTCCTCCTCCTGACTTATAACAATCGGTCCGGCCTATTATCGGGATCATATCAAATCTTTGCAATTAAAGTCCGCAAGTATACAATTATCCACGCCACAACACAGTAAATAACAGGATTGTGAAAGATAATATCTAGAGCCTGCCTGGCACTCTGCCAGACTGGGATAGACACCGTGCCGCTGCTATGGCTGACAGCATCAGATAGACATACACATGGCACCGTGTTCACCATCAGATACAAGCCGCCAAGTTGGCTTCTACACTCATCAAAGGACTGGAGGAGTCTGGGCTATTACCAGCTAAATGACTGCACTGCGCGCCTTGTGTGTTTTTAAACTTGCTGAAGTGAAGAGTGTGTCTAGAAGAGTGTGTCTAGCTGCTTGGTAACAGGTAAGGGGATGGGACACTGAGAAGTCAGCGGATTGTAATGTATTTCTCTGGAACCAGAAATGGTAACATATCTGCTGAACTCCAAGTTCAATTAGGAGTATTATCGTTTCAGGTTTCAGTTGTTAGGCCTATTTGGCGAATGTATGAAGTAGGCCTACCAAATGAACCCCCCCCCCCCCCTTTCCAATCTACCCTCTTGGCAAAACTCCAAGCAGATACAATTCAAAAGTAATCTGATCTCAGATTATGACCATCGGCTGTGCTTCAGCTATTTTGACAATAACTCGAGACAAAGGCCTCGTGGGATCCGTTATAAACCCTTCGTTATAAACACGGCTCTGTTGTCAAAATGACCCCCCCCCAGGCTCGACTCTCTGCTCTCTAAATCCATCTCCTATCAACCGCTTTATTTAAAATCATAAAATCTGATACACGTTTTCACATACAAATAATGCTGATTCAACTGTAGGCCTATTTTGTTTTAAAATGCTACTTTGACATTTTGCGCAATCAGTTGATCACTTATTGGTCACCGCACCGCTTGTAATTCAGCATACCATTTTACTCAACTTCTTGTCTAAACATGCAACTCAAGAAGGCACTGTATACCGCTTCTCAGTGACGTGTCACATAGCGGCACAACATCGAGTGTCAAAATTCGTCCTTCTTCAGAAGCCATCCGCCACAACCTTCACTCGCCGTGGAGGCCCCTGTGGGGCATCAGCCACATGATTTTTCATCTGAGTAAGCACACTCTGTACTGCTACAGAAAACAGCTGCTGCCTTACAAGTACAAAGCTGATCAAGTGCCAGCGAGGGCAGTATCTGACATCAGCCTGAGCACGGGGACACACACAGCTGCGACGAGACATACCTGCGACGCAGTCGCTATATAGGTCAATATATATTGAGTAAAGAAATGTCAAAACTGAGGCAAAAATGACTTTAAGATCTGCCTGTCTTTTGCCCACTTCTCTCTCTTGTATTTCCCATGCAATTATTAGCTTGAATAGTTTTAGTTTTAGTTTATGGACATTTCTATTTAAATTATATTATATTATTTTGAGAACAAGCTTCCCACAAATCAACTTTGCCATTTGTCAAATAATAAAGACTTATTATTTTCAGTTTACAGCTATAATTTATTATTAATGCCCTGGCTAAATGATTCATGGCTGCCTGCAGACATGAACCAGAAGTGCGACTAATTACCAAGTCTAGGCTACATATTGAAATACCATCAGACTGCAATTATTAAACAGATAGACTTTGAATAGTATAAATTATAAAGACGCGTAAACGCTAATAAATGTCTATATAATTGCACTTCAAACTTATTTTGGTAATTCCAACCTTTAAGAACCCGAACAGTAACCACATTGCATGAAATATAAATACACAAAACACAATAGTGTAACAAAGCTATGCTAAGGGATTTGAATTGACGATATATATCGTGTTCTCTTTGTTTTAATAATGAGCTTCATGCAAAACGTTGTGAAACATGGGGCATATATATATATATATATGTGATCTGCTACAAAGGGCCCGCCACGCCGGGTCACATGGGACCATGAGACCATTTGTCCAGCCAAAGTCTCTCATAAAACCATTGCTATGTTTGTTTAACATAAATTACTAATCCAGAAGCCTGATTCTGACATTTACAAGCGTCTCTATTTAGGTCACAAATTTGCAAAAGTTGACAAGGAATCTCGCCCCGCGTGTTTTGCTCAGTGAATGCGAGGCAGGTGACTCTTATATGATTTTTGTCTATTTATAGTCACAGAGTTTTTTGGCAAGCGCCGCAATGGGCCAAGCACAAAATGTAATATTTACCAGCACGCTGTCTTCACGGGTTGCGTTGCAGTTGCCATACGTGTGCGTGTATGAGAGTGTCTGCGCTCGTGTGCGCGCTATTCTTCCGAGGTCACCTTAAATATAACCTATGATTTCATGGTAACGTTTAATTCGATTAACATTCTGTGCTACGGGGGAACAAGCTGTGTTGCTGCTGTATTTATCTTTCTCCTCATAGGGAGCATGAGTGACTGACTTGTGATGGTCTCTCTCTCTCTCTCTGTCTCTCTCTCTTTCTCTCTCTCTCTCTCTCTCGCTCTCTCTCTCTCTCTCTCCCTCTCTTCGGAGACATGCACTCAGCAGATAGGCAGGCCGGACTGGTTGTCTCGTTAGCACATCTGTGGCTCCGTTCTGTGGTCCTCTGGACTGGAATGGTAGCGATGCCGTGTGGCATTTCATCAATATTAGACGGGTAGGCTGAAGGGTTTAAGTCCTAATCCAAAGGCTTTATGTGGACTCAGGACCACTCAGGGGCCTATTGACATGCATTAGAGTCACTGAACGTGGAAGGACAACCACACTGGCCCCACTAGGAGACATTAGGGCCCCCCGGGCGCAGGACAGAACATCCGGTGTTCATACGTGCAGTAGAGACATGTTAGCCTGTCAGTTTTGTTTTTTTCTTTGCATTTCCTGTTTTGCTTTATATTATAATCGTGCATTGTGTGTAATTGTCTTCCCCATGGCAACGGGAGGTTACATTAGATAGGGTTTTCAAATGAGAAACTGATTAGATGTGCTGTAATGGAACAATCATGATCATGATTCTGATGTAATTAAAAAGACAAGGGACCAAAGAATGACAAAGCAGGTGACCATGGAGGTAACCGTGGTAACCATGGAGAGAGCACAACGTTAAGCATGGGCCGCCAACTGCAAAAACAAGCGTGTCCGACGGGCCGCTGTTCGAACTAATCACAAGAGGAAAACTATAGCCGTTAAGATTTTGTCATCGGGGGGGGGGGGGGGGGGATGG
>OOFB01005755.1:41593-54168 GCA_900323305.1 Trachyrincus murrayi
GGGGGGGGGGGGAGGGGGGGGGGGCGGGGGAAGGTTCAGTTTAATAGATACTGAGAGAGAGCATCTGAGAAATATAAGCATAACAGTGTGTCTCACACACACACACACACACACGAAGAGGACACAGCAGCGACAAATTTGACGTTGTTACTATAGGGAACAATGGAGTCCAGCTCTGCTTGTTTTACCATCAAAGTCAAAAGGAGAAACATAACTCCACGTATCTGCGTAGTGGTTGGCACTTGCAGGTAATTCCTGAGACAGACATAAGGGCATTACACAGTCTGGTGAGCTGCTCCCCCACTCCCTTCTTCTCCCCCTCCTTCTCCTCCTCCTAAAGACTGGGACAATTGGCTACTAAAGATAAGGAAGGAAACTGGTCATCCTTGTTATTGTTAAACCAGCATTAAAGTTTAACAGTATGTGTCATTTGCATTGATGAGCTTCACAATTCTTCATTTAAGTGCTGATAAATACCATATACATGATAGCATTTTTATATTTATTAGAGCATAACATCAGGACCCCATTACCAGGCTATATGGCTAGAAACACTGAAGGCTGAATCATGAACATATAAATGAAATAACTGTTAACTGTATTATATAGGCTACATCAGCTAGGCTACGTATATAGCTTTATAGCTATAATAACATTTAGCGTTATAGTGGACATCCAACCCCATTGTCTGCTCTTCGCTGGCGATGATGTAACTTCTGGTGGGGATCCAACCACACACTGGGTCACTAGACTGTGACATGAGGAGACTTTAGCTCCATTAGCCTTCAATTATCCCCAGGTTTTTGAGCACCTGCTACCACATTAGCTCTGTTATTATTATCTGGCACAATCCAACTGACTCTAGATATTATCACATTATCGCCATCTTCAAAAACAAAAAAATGTGACTTCCCCCCACTCCTCCACCACCTCCACCTCCTCCTCCTCCTCCTCCACCTCCTCCTCCTCTTCCTCTTCCTCCACCTCCACCTCCACCTCCCCCGCCTCCTCCTCCACCTCCTCCACCACCACCTCCACCTCCTCCTCTACCTCCACCCACCCCTCCTCGCTACACCATTGCCCCCCCCCTCCAAACTTTACAAAGCAGTGCGTGACATCGGCTCTATAATGATCGCTGCATTCAACCGCGAAACAAAAGAGACAGAGTCTGGCGGGAGGGGAGCCAGTCAAACCGCCCGCCCGTCCGGGAACTAAAACCAGCCAAGCAGAGCCCTGAAATTGGCTGCCTGGGAAAAAATGTTAAGAGAGCACAGTCTAATGCATTTTATGATAAATATCTAAAAAGGTGGAGTAATGAAAAGAGTGGGGCAGTTAATGTGATGGGGGAGGGGCTGTTAGAGGATCAGCCAATAGGCCGAATATTTCCCCGAGGGCGATGAATCTGCGGGTAGCCTAACGGTTGGTGACAATCAGAGTGACTGAAGAGATTTTAACAAGACACTCAGGACATATAAAATTCACTTGTATACTTGTATCTACACACCTGCTAAGGCCTACCATTGTTGCATTGTAGGCATGCCACATTATAGACTCATTTATCCTTTTCGACCCCCTAGTGGTCAGAAACCATTTAATACTGCTTTAGGCCTATATAAATAAATACTACAAATACATACTATAATTACAGTATGAATACAGACAGCAGTGTATAAAATGAACGAATTAACAAAATAATTTACAATAAAAATGTTTTTGATGAATGAATTGTATGTGAAATTTGATAAATAATTGGTCACAGCAGGTCTAGCATTCCTTAACACCAACTTAAAATATTGTTCACAGTTCTAAAGCCAACTCTGTATGTCCTGCCATTTCTTTTATGTGTTATTTTAACACAGTACGTACGTGGAGGACCAACACAGACACAGTGATAGATAAATACATGAAGTTCATAATGACTAAATGTGAAAAGTCAAACGATATATGGCTTATATGATTTTCCATGATAAGGTTGGGGTTATAGTAGGTCTAGTGATAGGAGGAGTAGGGTTACAAGGATTTTAGATAGATGATACCTGACCTGCTGCCTCTGCCAAGTGGACCGTTATCTCTACATTCATAAATAAGTACTCAAATTAAACAAACACATATAGAAATAGATACATTCATACAGAAAATATTGATGAATATGGAAATAAATAAATACAGCAAATGAAAGGATTTGGATGTACTCTTTACATTTATTCATTCAATTAGTTTACAATTAGTCCGTTCTTAACCTCCTTTCTTACAGAACCTTTAACTAAATGAAGCCCTGGAGTTCAGACAAAGGAAGTGGTTTGAAATACATGATATTTATTAATTTATTAATACAGACATCTGTCACGGGGGGGGTTGTGCTTTTATTTAGTAATTCTTTATCCAAGCACAAGGAACAACACTGCAGGACTGGACAACATTCTTCACAATGACAGAATAGAGTTAGATCACATAGATTGCACTTAAGTTAAGGTGGCAAGTTAAATATCTCCACATAAATATCTTAATCCATCCACATAAAGAGGCAGGTATATATACGTGTAACTACAGTGTTCTTTGGTTCACAAATACACAAAAGGACGTATATGTATTTAAAACATTCTGATAAACATTTTCCATTAGAAATGAGGACATCTTAAAAATGGAACAGAACATCGGATAAACTATCCTTACGTGTTTCGTCTATTACATTCTATCTGCCTGTTCATGTTTCTTATAGTAAAACTAGGACACATTGGGACACATTGGTCACAAAAGCAATGTAACAATAAATACTATACACAGTCTATAGACAAAAAGAGCAGCTCTAAAAACACAGCAGTTGATTACAGTACCTGTGCTACACAGTCCCACCGATGGTATATGAAGAGGGAGCGATGGTGAGGGGTACATTACGCGTCTGATAAGTAGGACAACACACAGAAGCTCCGGTCAGGACGTGACATCATGGATATTACAGTAACACTGTGGATGTCGACGCTGGACGCTTTTTTCGCTAACATCTACATTTTTTAAATTTACTTTTTTTTTATAACTACGTTGTAGTTATTAAGTAAAGTGTTTAGGTTCACCGCGAAGAGGGCGATTCGTGTTCATAGTTTTGGTTTTCTTGCCACGACATATTTAATTTAAAGAGGACTTTTATTTCCGTCCCTCCTGTGCTGGAAGTGCTAAACTTTCACTCGGAGGATTTAAAACAAAACCAAAAAAACGGTGTGCAAACCTTCACGTCGGAGTCGTCTCTTCTACACACCAACGCCAGGCGGGGTGTCGTGTCTTACAAGTCGTGGCCGAGGCGCTCAATCTCATCGATCAAGAAGTCGATATCAGAACGCGTGGCGGCCGGGTTGGAGATCACCATGCGGAAGAAGTTGACCTTCTCCCCTTGTGGCTGGTAGCCCACCATGGTGGTCCCACACTCCATCATCAGCGCCTTGATCTTAGGAGCCACCTGCGTTCCAGAAAGATGACAACACACCCATACTGATCCCTCATTGGCATCATTGGAAATCATTGGGGATCGAACCCGGTAACTTTCGGGCTGGGTGTCCCCACATTATCCTGCTCCCCATAACCATAACAATATCCAACAGTGAATCTAAAGCAAGGCTAGTAGATTGGAGACGGTGGGGGGGGGGTAGGAAATCATATGTGCATGACATGGAGGTCAGGGGTCATTACCTTGTGCAACCGTTCCCGCCTCTCCTTGCCGTCGGGCATGCCTCGCAGGCTTGTGGGAAGGTACCAGAAGCATACATTGGTGTGCTGGGGCTGAAGGAGAAACAGATGAAGAGGTACTAAAATCATCAAATCATCAATGCAATCGCTGTTTTTTGTAATTGGATAAAATCAGGCACCAGCTGTCCCACATTAAGAGATTACGACTCGATGGGTTAAAATGAAATTAAAGTTTTGATGCAGACCATTAAAAAGACATTATGGCAGTAAGTTTGAGCTTGTTTAAATAAATGAAATGCTGGATGCTGTCAGAGTATATCCAAACTGTAGCATTATGGGATGGTTACGCTGGGTCAATGTTACACTGGTGCGTTAATGAGTTCTGCTTTTTATTCATCAGAGAAATTAGCCGCTCTGACCCATTTTAAAGGCTTTTAATTGGAAGACATTATGTATCTGCTGAAACGAGGAGGGAAATAACTTCTTACCTCTCCTTCAAACACCGTCTGATAACCCTCTCGGTTCTTGATCTTATTGTAGAGATACGCAGACAGGTCCAGACATCTATCAATATGCTGCTCAAATCCTACTGTTCCCTTTGAGAGAGAGAGAGAGAGAGAGAGAAGAGAAAAGAGAGAAAATATTATAATATTGTTTCTCTTCTACAACAGTGAATATGGTCTCATCCTCATCTTCATCCTCCTCAAACTAAACTCCCAAACACGACGTCCTCATCGTCTACAGACATATAAAACAATATAAAAGTACACAAGCTACAGATAAATATAAAAGTACAGAAGCTACAGACACCTTTGCCTTCCACATGAGCCAGAACTTGAAGATATCCACGTGGCGTCCACACTGGATGGCCTTGTCGCCCGTGTCGTACGTGACGTCGTACTGCTTGTCTGGCTGGAACAGGTAGCCGGCACACATGGAGTTGCAACCTTGTAACACGCCCTGCAATTATAGAAACATAGGAATACATGTAGGAGGGGGAGGAGTCAATGCAGCAGAGAACATATGGAGCATGAATGTGTGTGTATGCCTGCATGCATATATGTCATCATCAGTTTGAGTGTGTGTGTGTGTGTGTGTGTGTGTTGTGCGTGCATGTTGTGTTGTGCGTGTGTGTGTGTGTGTGCGTGCGTGTTGTGTTGTGTGTTGTGCGTGCGTGTGTTGTGCGTGTGTGCGTGCGTGTGTGTGTAGCCTACCCTCTCCCTGACGAGGATGGCTGAACACTGCAGTGGGACTCCCATCATCTTATGAGGGTTCCAGGTGACAGAGTTGGCTCTGGAGACGGTAGAGACACAGCATCACGGTACTGCTATACACTGTACTAGACTAGACTAGACTAGACACTGGACTAAACTGTACACTAGACTAGAATATACAGTATACTAGACTAGACTAGACTAGACTACACACTGTACTATACTAGACTAGACTAGACTATATACTATACTAGACTAGACTATATACTATACTAGACTAGACTAGACTATACACTAGACTAAACTATACACTAGACTAGACTATACAGTATACTAGACCAGACTATACACTGTACTATACTATACTAGACTAGACTAGACTATACACTGTACGAGACTAGACTAGACTATATACTAGACTAGACATATACTATACTAGTATACTAGAGTAGACTGGACTAGACTAGACTAGACTATACAGTATACTAGACTAGACTAGACTATACTGTATTATATATACATATATACATACACAGAAGACACTTTTATGCAAAGCCACTTACAACTGAGAACAACCAATACATAGTCAGTAAATAAAACTACAACTCCATGTGCTGTGTGACCAGTTTGTAATAAAAGAAACTGGACAGAGAGCAGAGATATATGAACCACAAATATAAGGTTAGTAGATTTTATATTGGAGACGCCTCTATCTCTCTGTGCGTCACAAGCCTTGGCTTAGTACAGCGATGTCCGCCCTGCACCAGGACGACACCAGGTTGGTTTTACATGACGTTAACACGTGAAGGTACGGACCTCTCAATCCCACTCAGCTTGTGTCTGTGTTTCCTGGACATCAGCAGGCCTCCTCCCCACGCACCCTGTACACAATAAACAACAGTAAACAACAATAAACAATAAACAACAATAATAACTTTTTACACACAGAAACGTGAGCTGATCTCAGCTCGTCATTTGGATGTAGAATCAGCACATTTCATCACATACAGATCAAATGTTTATCTGTAGCCCGCAGCCTACAGTGTATTGTAGTGTGAACATAATCGAAAATCTGGACCTTCAAATTGAAAACCTTTCCGTGATGGTTATGGTTATTGGTTATTGGTTATTGGTTATTGATTATGGCATTGCTATTGTGTTCCCTTACGTCCACATGGAGCCACATGTTGTACTTCTCACAGATGTCTGCTATCTCGTTGATCGGGTCGAAGGCCCCGTAGACCGTGGAGCCACCGGTGGCGTTCACAAACATCGGGACGTAGCCCTGCAAAACAACCGTTCATCGTTTAACGAGAGATGTCCAGGCCCGTGTTTTAGATCTCTCACGTTCCCCATATACACGTCGTATTCCACGTTGTGAGTACCCTCATAGCGGCGTGACCTGATCCGGTTCCTCCACAGTCGGTGCACCGCTTCACACATCCACTCAGACACAACCATTAACCTCACGGTGGACCTTCTTGTTGCTCTGGATCAAGTCTGTTGCTGCTCCACAGTGAAGTCAAAACAGTGAGTTTTTACCTCACTGTGTGTGTTGGTCCTGCTGCATCGTCATCATCATCATCATTATGATGATCATCGTCATCGTCATCTCTCGTATCGGTACATAAGGGCATAGTTTATGACTCTCCATAACTGACACCATAATGTGTTTCGGATAAATTACCTTCTGCTTTGCGTCGATGACTTTGGCTTCCAGATCTGCAGGGATGACTCTCCCTCTGTGGAGTGAATTGACAGGATACGTGACACGGGTGAGGCTTTTGGAATACATTTCAGCCAATCACACGCACCCAATCGCCCACATCATGCGACCCGTGCGCTACACACCTCTCGTCGGTCTTGAGTAGGATCAGGTTCTCCGTTCCGAAGCCCAGGGCTGCACTCGCTTTCTTGATGGAATAATGGCTCTGAGGGACAGTTGGTTACACTCTTAGTACGCACTATTTAGCCATTCAGTCATTTAGCACTGCCTTCCTCTAACTGTTTTCAGCCCAGTAGTGCTTGACCCTCAGCCTCCGGGCTCCACTTAGACCGACATAAATAAGACAGAACTTGAATTAACAAAAGAACATGAATGTCAAAATGAAGTGGGTGTTACATATTTTCAATCAGTGATTGAGTGATTGAGGCACAGTAGCCGCTGCTGCACGGAGCAGACCCAGGGTTTGAGTTAGCAGACACTTACATTTAGCGGACACTTACAGTTACTTACTTTGTGACTTAAACTGAATTCAGACACATTAAGAAGCAGGTAGGGGGGAGTCATTGTGCTCAAGGATGACTACAGGTTAGGCTCGGACATCGGGGATCGAACCCAGTACCTTTTGGCTGGGATTGGATCACCCTATCCACTACAGTAGCCTGCCCTAGCCACACCATCCTGCCCATAGTTATTCCGTTAGTCTGTGTTTGATGTTGTCTTGTTATTCCTTTCACCTTTGACCTTTCAGTGCTACATAGTCATCTGTCATCATTCTAGCACCAGGCTATGGTAACCATGCCAACAAAGACGTTGTTTTCCTCACGTGTTCGGAGGTGAAGAGGACCAGCCTGGGGGCTGCGGCCATGCCTTTGGTCTTGACCTCGGGGAAGAACTTGTATCTGGCGATCATCACGCTGTACATGTTGGATATCGCGCCTCCTGCGGGGACGTTAAAAGTCCAGAATCGTAGAATCGGTAGAACAAAAACAAAGAGAGTATCTAACTTTTGCAGAAGCTCACAGGATCTAAGAAGATCTGAGATCTCTCACCTGGAGAGAAGATCCCATCGCCCTCTCCCTCGGGCCAGCCAACAATTTCTCTCATCTTCTTCAGAGTCAGCTGCTCCATTAGTACGAAGACTGGAGCTATCTCGTAGGTAAACCTGGAAGACACATAGGAGACAAAGTGTGCTGCTTCAAGAGGTGAGCTGTTGATGGAACATCTACGATGAGATGCTATCAATTACCATCTGTGTCATACTAACTGGGACTGAGACAGACAGGTGATTCATAAATACAGGGACTCCCAGGTACAAGGAGATGTATTCATACACACACACATTATATTTACTCAAACACATGCAGTTCACCCACTGAAAATTATGGAAATTAAAGATTTAAATTTTTTTAATGAAAGTTAATAAATATAAAATTATTGAATTCAAGTGGCCAAATTGGTATCTACCAAGACATTAAGACATGAAATAAAGAATAAACATAGTTACATACACACATACACCTTGAGTTTTCTTTTTGGATTGAATACAGCATCGCTCCCTGAAACGATCTCGTGAGCACAACTTTAACTGTGTTGAGTTAAAGTCTTAAGAGACTTCGTTAAAGTCTCTTACTTGGCACACACAATGTCAGCCTTGCATATTCAGTAATCCACTAGTTCCCACTAAAATAATGTCCTCCCAGTCATTGATAGATGACAGATGATTTATTTTGTGCAGCATGCTTATGGTTTTCAGCCTATTGGAACCAATCAGTAAGTGCCAGGGCTCATTTCTGTTGACAGAACAATCAATTAAAACGAATTGCCGCCACCTTCAGGTTAAGCGCATTAATGAGGGTATGGCCTAAAATACACAAAATTACATTAGTAGTTCTGCTTACTATGTATATGTCATTTAGCAGATGCTTTTATCCAAAGAGACTTTACAGTGATTTCAGATACATGTTATGAAGGAGCAGGTAGGGGTGAGGCCATCCTGCTCCAGGTAGAGTGCAGACATTGGGAATCGAACCTAGTACCTTCCGACTGGTCATCAAACATCTTAGCCGCTACACTGTTGTGCCCAATGCTGGCTTCGTAGAAAGATATAATTCAGCCTATTCATGCAATCAATAACTGACAGGGCTGAATTCTGTTGAAAGAACAATTCATTTCATGACATGAAGCCTATAATAGACATGTCAGAGTTTGGGAAATGTCAATTATATGTTTTATTGAGAACCAAAGACTGAACAACAACCAATGTATTCCAGCAGCAACCATACAAGCACTACCAAATACAGAGTATTGACGTTACAACACTTCGATTGTTCAGTGTGGAATCTATTAGCAATCCATGTTACGATCTATTACTACTGCTACTACTTTATTTATTGGAACACCCTGTAAGGGTTTCAAAACAACCAGCACATTTTCAAAGTTGCTGAAGCAGGTGAAACCAGATTAGAGTACAGTGTGTTGTGGTGTTTGATTTAATGGTGCTCTAAGGTGCTCCATCCTCCGTAGTGGAGAGGAAGGAAGCTTACAAAGTTTTGCGGGAAAGTAAAAAAGTGATGAGATGTTTTGGGTTCTGAAGAACCACATATGACCCGGGTGGAAGATGCTGAGACAGACCCGGAGATGAGCGGTTGTGTTGCTAGGTGTTTATATCTATCGCTACAGCAAAGGCCCCCCAGATGTTTGTATGTATGGGGAATACCGTTCACGTTCAGAAGTTAGGCTGCATCATTTAGCTGTTTTATTCGCTGTCTTTGTTGCTTATTCAAGCTTCTGTTTCTATCTGATTAATATTCATGATTATCTCTAAATATGAATACCCCCATGTAGGTAAGAACCCCTCGTAGTGACCCTGGTTCAATTCTAGCCTGTGGTCATTTGCTAAACGTTATTCCCTCTCCCTCAACTCGCTCTCCTGTCCATCAAGGCAAACAATTTAAAGAAAAATAAATTAAAAAAACATTTAGGCTGCATTATTCACTTATTTGTTTGTGTGTTTGTAATATTATTGGCTACCTTTCTTCATTACCCTGATGAATAAATACCATGCTGCATTATTGTTTAGCTGTTTTATCATTAGCTCTCTGAGTAGTTGATCATCACGCCTATGGATGGAGGGTGTCTGTGGGGACCAGTGTGAATTCCCATAATGGTAATTCATTAATCTCTGGGGGGGACGCTGCTTCTGTGCTAGTGTTATTGGCACCACGAAACAAGTATTACATTAAACAAGATGTTCACTCTGAGCGCAAATCAATATGCAATCTGGAGCCTGGAGCCTGTAGGCCTGGAGGCCTGGAGGCTTGCAGTGTCCGGCCATCCCTGGTGTGAGAGCACAATGAATGGGGAGACGTTTCTCCTAACTCACGTCCTTCTTTTTGTCTAAATTCTGCTCATTTGCATTTCATTCTGTGGCTGCATCTTGCTGGATCTTGTTTTTAGCACCATGTTTAATGTGTTTAAAAAAAAAACACATGTCTATCTTCTAATACAGGTTGTTGGTTTTTGTTCCACTCACATGTTGGTGTTGGCTGTGGATGTGAGCCATTCTCCTGCCAAGCCAATGATGTCCAGTCCAGTGGAGAGTTGGTTAAAGAACCGGGGGTGACCTTCACATTTCATACGGAGACCACAACAACAACAAGAGATTTGAGGAAGGATGATCGAGATTATCAGTCACTGTTGCGAAAAAAAACCCCATAATTTGTTCTTGTTCTCACCCGTTCTGACCCCGTATTTCAGGGTGTCTCTGCAGTCCACCAGGATCTGCTCCAGGGACTCCGGCTGGTCAGACAGCTCCAGGTTGAAACCCTCCATGCCGTCCAGCAGCTGGTGGGGGTGGTGGAAGTCCAGCACCTTGGTGGACCGGTCGAATGTCTTCCTCACATACGTCGTGAGGATGTCCACGATCTCAAACAGGAACTGCATGGTTTGTTCCTCGCCATTTTTGGCAGGTAAAAGATCTGCGATGTATCAGTGTATACATAATGTTGAAAGCTGTTTATCATTTGTTTCTGAAGACATGACATAACCACATGATGACTGATTGATCATTGTTCATTGTGCTAAACTATTTGGCTGATTAGCCTATTACATTTCAGGTCCTATTCTAGTATACAACCATTGATTAATTTATCTTTGGGAAACAAACAGATAATATGGCTATGTATGGCTATATAACATTGTTTAACATTAACTAAAACAATTTGTGGCAATAAAGAAGTATTAAACACACAATAATGTCTAGACAGAAAATATAACACATAAAAAATATTATTTGATGGTTAAACGGATCGAATATCCGGTTGTTGAGATTATCAATCAAAAATAACGAGTCCTGCTAATATTCAAAGGAAATGTCAAAATTTCAACAGAAATCTTATTTTATTCATAAAACATTGTTTATTGATGTTATTTTTAGACAATTGTATGATTAACAAAATAAGACTTTTTTCTACCTCTGGCGAACAGGTTGGAGAAGTCCGTCTCGGCGCGTCTGAAGTGCGTGTCTCTCGCGCTGTAGTCGCAGGGCAGCTGGTTCCCGGAGGAGTGCTCCTGGAAAGAGCTCACAATTCTGCTCTTGTCCTCCAGATTGTTGTTCTTCTGCAAAAATCCTAAGTTGTCACAGGACGGGGACGAAGGTGGGTGTTGGAAATGTCCAAACATTATACAAGCGCTCACTCTCTCCTTAGCTGCTCTGCTCAAAGGGTCCACAGGCGCCAGACAGAGAATTCAATTTATAGGCGGAAGACCTCCATGGAGGTTGAGCCAAATGACATCAGCACAAAACTTCAACGAAGACAAAACAATGCGCTGCTAATTAGAAAATGTCGATTTCCATTGGCCAGACATCCCAGACCAACAGTCCAGAAGGTAGAGTATAGTTTTTTTTGTTATATTGGAGGTAGTGTATGGAAAGGAGCTACACTGCACACTATGGGGTTTAGAAGGACCAGCAACACCTGTAGGCCTAATATCCGTGACGTCACCCTAGGAATGGATAGTAATTGTAATGTAATATGTAATATATGTAATATAGTATTTTAGGCCTACTAAGAGGCCGAAATATCATATACATAATGAGACGCCAAGGTTGCCTTTATTCCGTTGGGAAATTAATTTGGTTCGATTTTGCTGTTGGTATTTTTGGTGTTAACTGTTTCTTAATGAATGATGCAATCTGATTAATCAAAAAAGCACAAATGGTTTGGCCTGTCAGTGAAACGACGTGAGGACCTGCTGCTGGTTGAACATCACACGTCATCATATTTATTATGGTATTAAGAAAATAATCGTGACGATTGGCACGATTCACTGTCCATTCATTACGTTTTTTTATAACAATATAGGCCTATTATAATAATAATAATAATAATAATAACAATAGGCCTATGTTGTAATAAACGTAGGCTATAATCAGCTTTCTATACAATCTTGATTCCTTTCCACTTTTTACCGAAAGGGCTGTAGGGCCAATTATTTTAAGATTATAAAACCAACAACATGTTTTCATGGGTTAAGCCTTTACACATATCTTTATTATAGCATGAATGTTAACAACTTACCACATATCTTTATTATAGAATGGATGTTAACAACTTACCACATATCTTTATTATAGCATGGATGTTAACAACTTACCACATATCTTTATTATAGCATGGATGTTAACAACTTACCACATATCTTTATGATAGCATGGATGTTAACAACTTACCACATATCTTTATTATAGCATGGGTGTTAACAACTTACCACATATCTTTATTATAGCATGGATGTTAACAACTTACCACATATCTTTATCCCCAGCTTTCTGGTACATCCATGGGCCACGCCATACCACGCGTCGTAACCTTCATAGTTTTGAGAAACCAGATAACATAATCTTGTACAAACATGAATTAAACATGAATAATAAATAATAAATAATATATATCGTA
>OOFB01005757.1:0-11563 GCA_900323305.1 Trachyrincus murrayi
AGAGAGAGAGAGAGAGGGAGTGTGTGTGTGTGGGGCTAAACAATAAATCCAAATATTATGCAAATCGCAATATGGCCAAGTGCAATATCCAACAGGAGCTGCAATTTTAGGGTAAAATGTATGAATGTAAATTTGTAACACCATTATAAATGACGTGCTGTAGTGCTGCAGAGATGCCCTGGCCTACACATTTTTTTCTCCAGATGTAAGAAAACCGGTTAGTTTGGTACAGACGCACCCCAACAAATGTCACATCATGATTTTAATAGTTTTTTCAGTGAAAATGAAAACTGTCCTTCCCACTAATAGTGAATCATATCACAATCGCAATATCTGTCAAAATAATCAAAATATGATTTTGTTTTACCATATCATTCAGCCCTAGTGTGCGTGTGTGATTTGTATTTGTGCGTGTGTGTGTGTGTGTGTGTGTGTGCGTGTGTGCGTGGGTGTCTATGTATTTCTTATATCCCCCCCCCCCTCCCCCCCCAAGTCAGTGGCCTAGTTGGCAGGGCCGCTAAGCGTAAGCAAAGATACAACAGAACCGCTGAGCCATGTGCAGTCTGCACATTATCCAGAAAGCACATGACAGCTGCTGCCTTGTCCCGACACACAGGATGGGCTGTGAGCGCGCTTTGCTACGTCAGCACGCGAGAGCCGACGAAGAGGAGGAGGAAGAGGAGGAGGAAGAGGGGGAGGAGAGCCGGAGTTAAAGACAGGGAGGGGAGCAACGCTTTGAGCAACGCCTTGAGTCATATCATACTTTACACAGCCAACAGACCGGGTGCCTGCGTGGGGAGTGTTTAACCATGGCTAACATGTCACTGCTCCACCGTGGCTCAAGTCATGTGAAAACAGCGATGTAATGCTCCCCCCCCCCCTACCACCACCACCACCAGTTATCCCGAAGCCGTTGTTGTAGATTGTGTGTCAGCCTTTGTCTGGGAACGGCCGAGGGGAGAGCCTGAAACCAACCAGTGTCCTGGTCCGCCCCTGCAGCACGGCGGCCACTGCGGTGCGTTGCAATAACAACCAATTAGAGTCAGGATTCAACATGAACAAATGCAAGCATTCCCAAAAGGGCCAGCTTCCCCACCAGCCAGTCCCACCCTCCCACCCCTCACCTCTCTCCAGTCTCTTCAGCTGAGCTCATTGTTGACCATGAAAGGAGGTAATTTAAGCCAATCGAATGACTTTGCAATGAGTCACCGTGAATGTGGCGAGCGCAAACATTGTGGGGGAATACAAGCAACAAAAAAAAAAAAGGACCCAGAGCGAACTCTTATCTGCCATTTACAGCTCAGGTTACAAAACACACTGTAGGTTCGTCCTAGAGAAACAGGATTTCTCCGACGGTGACCGCAATAAAGCAATCACAGGGCTAAACGGACTAAAGATAGAGCTTAGGGGTGAGATCATGGGCACTACGGTGCAGACGCCAAGCAATGGGGAAATTTCAGGGAAGAAATGACGGGAGGGAGGCGAGTCATCGGATAGTAAAGAGGAGAGGATGGGATGGGACAAGCAACCTTCCTGTCAGCCGCTCGACAGAGAATCGGGAATTCTTGGATTTTTGCAACTATTCCGGGATTTAGCGACACAAGGTTAGACAGGAGAGGGAGTGTGTAGCAAGAGGTGCTAAGAATAACACTGACAGAGTCCTCTATCGACAGTAGACACCAAGAGACGATAGGCAGAGCTCTAATAAACCAATGAATCAATGATTGATCCATTCATTTATTAGAACTCGGCCTAGGGGGTTTGGAGTCCGTCCACCACAGTCTCTCAAAATTCGGTGGGAAACACTGAGTGAATAATCAATAAAATCGATCAATAAATAACACGCCGGAGTGTCACGCGGTGTATAACCTTATATGTCTGTGTATGTTGATCTTGGTCCCGACATCAAAAGTAAGCGGGCAAACTTCTGAAGTACCTCTTTCTGTGTGGGTTGAAGTCAACTGAAGTGAAGGGCTATGGTGCTGAATCACCGGTTTGCGGAAAGGGTCCAGTCAATATAGCTGCTCTCTGTGGTCACACTATATGGGGCCAGTTGAGGCGAGCCGTTCTGCAGGAACCTCTGAGTTCTGGAAAGGAAATGACTCAGTGATATGAGGCACCGGCGGTTCCCCTGGCTGAAGCACAGAAGATACGTCCGTGGAGCCATCGGACGGCCCTTAACATTATTTCTGGGAGCCAAAAATAAAATCAGCTTGGGTAAGATTAGACGCTGTTGCGCTAAAACAGCACAATAATAATAATACTTACGGGTGCAATAAATAAAAGCCCAGAATAAAAAGCTAAATAGAAAACTGTTCCAAAACAGCATGGTTCATCGCTTCTATTCTACTGTGAAAATCTTCATGTATAAAATCTGTGGGCAAGCGGTGGACTGTGAATTATCCAAGACAGGAAAGGTCATAGTCCTGGGAGGTGTTTGCTAATTCAACACGGTGCAGGACAGTCATTAAGTGAGTTGACTCAACGTTAGACAAAGAATTCATGCAGGAGGGGTGGAAGGGTGGAGGTGGAGGTGGAGGTGGAGGTGGAGGGGGGGGCTGTTTTCTCTACACCCGTTGCCATAAAACCAGACCACGACAGCAAATACATGTTACGGAGTGTACTTCGTAGACAATCCTAATTTTCTACTCACCACCGCCAATGTTGCACAATGGGGCATGCCTTGCCATGTTCATAACTTCTCCCGCTTCTCAACTACTGCCCGACTTTTACGGGAAGAAAGAGGACTGCTGAGCACGGCATCCTTAACGGAATAACATGCATGAGGACATACTTAGCATGGGCTGTGACGAGTCCTACGTGTTAGGTAATGAAAGTATGTCTCTGCTGTGTGTGTGTGTGTGCGTGGGTGTGGGTGTGTGTGGCAAGGTGGTGGTGGTGGTGGTGGTGGGGGGGGGGGGGGGGGGGGGGGGGGGGGGGGGGGGGGGGGGGGGGGGGGGGGGGGGGGGGGGGGTTTGAGCAGAAGGCAGTGGAGGAGCACACTAGGTCTGTTACCATACCGACCATCTGCGGAGGTCGAGCCAAAACGAAGACTGAGAGAGAAAAACGTCACCTCCAGCACGGGCTTTCAGGAGGAGAATGGAATTTAATCTCATCTCTCGCAAGCCTTGTAATTTTCCACTCTCACCGCAGGCTGTGAGGAGAATATGGCCTTCCTGCGACAAGCGACTGAGTTTGCTAACGCACTAATAACTAACTAATGGAGTGGAGGATTCTGTCTGGGGGCAAAACAAGGACTTGACTTCAGCCCAGTGAGTGGAGAGCATCAGTCAAGTCTACAGTTCAGTGGAGGGAGTTAGGAGGACTGTAGTTCCCAGACATTAGTTCCCCTTTTTGTGGATTATGTGACAGACGTTCTGTATTTCACTCAAGAACTTTATTATATCGCCTTTGTGTTGTTTGTTCGGAGAGATCATATAGGAGAGAATGTCAGGCCTGTTGGTTCGGGGGGGCCTTGAGAAAATGCATTGAAAATGACTTGGAAATGTCATATATTTGAACGTGTAGAGAAAAATACCCACAAACTGACCTGTGAGTTGAGCACTCACAGGAAACGCATCACTGTGCAGTGGGTTTCTGCTTCTTCCTGTCTGTTAGACCACATTCAGAAAAAAAGGCTTTCTCAGTGAAAGAGTGGAAAGTTATTTTACTCCCCCTCTCATTTGCTGAGCTACTCCAAAAATACCTTTATTATTTTAGACTTTAACATTTAGCCTTTAGTAAAAACATATGTAAGACAAATTCAACCATGAGATATATTGCGAGTCATAGCTTCCACGGATAGCTTAATTTAGCATTAAATTCAGTCTTAATAAATATGTTATTCATGTTCCTATTTTAATATTTCTATTTGTACTTTGTGCTCAAGCTGCTGTAATGGTGCAATTTCCGGCCAGGAAATCAATAAAGTACTGACCTACACATGTAGGTCAAATACAACACATACGAAAACCTATAACAATGGAACAAACATACTTATTTGTACGTACATGCTCACACGTTATGCACATACATACACATTTGGCCTTGTTCACGATGACAATAGTGGTGAACAGTGGCGAATTGTAAACGAGGTCACCAGGCTGCAAAAAGCCGCACCTGCCTCTTTTTTTTATTTCTGAAACCCTTCGTCCACAGGGCAGGAACGGTAGATTTAAAAAACACACAACCCAGCCCAACACAGCACACACACACACACAACGCTACTGCTGGTTTAGAAGGGTGGCTTCAACCTCCCCATACCAACTGGAGCAAGCCCTCCATGAATTGGTCTTAACAGGAACGATAAGAAAACCCCTTATTGTGCCGTCTCCCAGCTGCCGCTCTGTGTTTGGAGAGATGTATATAAAACCAGATCATGTGTGCACAAACAGAACAACCCCCCCTCCTCCCCTTTTCTTTACAAGATATTTCCAAATGCCAGGGGAGCAATTGAATCATCCATCACACTGAATGACTCCCACCACGACCACCACATACATACATACCGCCAGGCCCTGTATACTATTACTACATTTTCCAACATCATTACACCACTGGCACCATTACCAATACCTACACCTAAGTCTATTTGGTGAAAAAAAGACTAGCAGGTTAGACAGCCTTCTGGGAATTGAACAAAGGTGTCAAACCTGAATATTTGCAGGTGAACCCAACAGTGTTTTGTGCTAGCCTGGAGCTGCTTGTGCCTGTGACAACGTGTGAACTGACCGCATTGCATAATGGCCGGCCTGTGCATAGTGAACATAGACGTGTTCTCATTTTCAGCGCTCTTTTTTTTTTGAAATACTGAAACCTTTTCGCCCTGCCGTCAAGTTGTAACGCTACACTGTCATGGATGTAATCCAGTCGATTCATTCTGAAAGTGTGTCATGAGCAATTGAGCACACTCTCGACAAGAAAAGGCCGCCGTGACTGAAACTGCACTGGTGGTTTCATTTTGGAAACGTTTTGAAACGTTCACAACTCGCATAGTATGCAACTATTCAATTTCAAATTCAACTCTTCAAACTATCTTTCAAAAAACATGTCCAAACCAAAGCACCGTATTAAGAGTCCAAGACTAGAACATAACGTTGCTTCAAACAAGTTGTGAAACAGCACTGCTCCCTGCTACCTGACTTCCACACCCATCCCTCCCGTGTTTACATTTCATACCAATACCGACATGTCACAGCACAATTTAACTGGCAAAGTGGGAGTGGAGGAGGGTGCATAGCAAGAAAATACCAGCATAGCTCAGACAACAAGATGCGTACGCTCATTCAAACAACCTTGGGTAAAAATAAACCTATAGTACTTATCTACCGAGCCATTGTGCTATAAATAACGGCTGAATAACACAGGTGTTTTTAAACCACACCTAAAGTCAGTGTATATGACTGATAAACAAGGCCACGGGGGAGCTCCAGTGAGCAGGCCGTCTGGAGGAGCAACATCAGGCATGCGTGGAGGTCTCGGGCTCCGAGGCTGGGACTGGGGATGGAGGCGTATTCGAGAAGAACGCTGCATACCAAACAGGTCTGGACATAAACACACTGGGGTGGTGTGTCCACCGGGGGAGAGGTATGCAAAGGACAGCATGACTACCAATTAGGATGGAGCAAAGAAAATGTTCAAACGAAATAAAAAAAAATTCAGTAAAACGTTCAAGACACTATTTGACGAAGAGAGGTTTCACCAGAGGGAAGCTGCGGGTGGATTTGCATTTAAACTCTACATTTACATTGCATTCAAACATTAATGCAGCTTTAGCACGCTTTTTGTGACACACATTGTTTTGTGTGTGTCCACCTTAAGAATTTCGGCAGGTCTATATTTACAAGAACTACAACTTGACAGACTGAACCTTTAAAACCAAGAAGGCTGAGCACCATGGAGAATGTTTAACTGATTTCACACAAACAAAGACTAGGTTAGCGTGCTACTCGCGATCATCGTCCGATGGGTGCTAATCTAATCTAGAAGCCACTAAACGTATATGTCTCATCTCCGTATCCAGAGCGGCAATTCCTTGAACACCAGTGACGTCAAATGAATGAATAAAACGGTTACAAGCTATGCAACTGAACTAACGGGTCTTTCCGTCTTTGACAATATAAGAGTAGCTATCTGAAGAATGCCTGATGCATGACAACTTCGCTCAGTCAGATGGGTCGTCGTCATCTTGTCATCACAACAATTTCCAGTATGCTAAAGCTAATATGGAAAACGTAAAAAGGGAAAAGTATGCGTCGGCGAGTATTTACACAGACGTAAAATAATGAAAAAACAAATAAATACGGTATTATGAAGTAAGTATTATGTGTAAATGACATGAAAGATATAATACGGATATTTGTGACAGGTAAGAACATCAGAGAGGGAATTATGAAACGGAATCTCCAGCAACAGCGCCACAATCTCGGGGCAAAAGTACATGAACTGCCGGATCGAAAAGAAACAGGATGCTTTTGGTTACACGTTCACTTGATGTTGTTTAACAATGGAGCAATCTATATGGTGTATAAGGGTTAATTGAGGTAAAAAGCTCTATGTAATAATATAATTTATCAAAACACGAGCCAACCTTGGAGCTCAACCAGCTCATACCATGGGGAATGTGGCTACATGCTATATGCTACTGCTGAAATAGTTAGTCGATTCATCGCTTTCGTCAATTATCACAAATACCAAACATTTGTGGCTTACAGCGGTAATGCAAAGGAGTTGGTGTTTTTTTGTGCATCCGATTTTTTGTTTTACATTTAAGAGACTAGATGATCAATTGATTATCCCAAACAATTATCAATAGATGAACCGACAACGGAAATAACAGTTGGTCACAGCCCCACTACATATGCCACTGAATGCATATGGCTACCTGTGCATTCGTACTAGTTTGAATAGAGGGGAACTGAGAAGCATTTCTCTGGGGGGGCCGGGGCTTATGTTGTACTGATGAGAATCACAATGCAAAAAGGCATAGGTAAACAAGGAGTGGCTGTTGCTTAGAAACAGGCAGAGGGAGAGGGCCCGTAAAGAAGGCTGATAGTGATTGGAAAACTAAGGCAGGTGGGCCTCTGTCACTATAGAGAGGTTTGAGAGGCTGCAGTACAGCTTGACAACTAGTCAGAAACAAACCTACATCCCCACGTATGCAAAACAAAGAAAGGTATGTGCTAATTAAAAACATGTCCTCTCTAGAGCCGCTTGTCCATTCTGGGCTACTGTAGAAACATGGCTGTGCAACATGGCGGGCTCCGTGGGAGAGGACCCGCTCCCTATGTAGATATAAAGGGCTCATTCTAAGGTCACAAAAACACAACGATTCTTATTTTCATGGGATTATAGACTAATTAAAACATACTATTACTATACTATTACTATTAACATAATATTATATTCCATTTCTGCCAAGTACGTTCCGCTAGATGCCACTAAATTCGACACACTTTAACGTATATCACTGTCATTATTAATACTATTAGAAATATATTTTAGCATTGTTTTCTACATGACACCAAACCAAACTGCCCTTCACAATAAGATGAGCTAAGACACGGCGGTTTATAATTTAAAGCTCAGAGGAAAGTCAAATGACTGTTTATAGGTGGCGCGTGCTCCGCTGCTAGCTGAGAGCTATTTGAATGAAAGGTGGAGTCAAGCAGCGAGTTTCAGTTTCCATGAGGAATGATTTGGCCTACATGCATGTTCCTTTCTGTGTATAACCCACATTTGGGATGAGCATAGATCATGACAGCTATTGTCCCTGATGTCCCTGACAGCATAATATTATGCTGTATTATAAACATATTAGTTAATCTGGTTCTCTCCACATCTGAAGTGCATACAACAATTATATCATTAAAAGGGTTTGTTTTTTCCAAAGCAGTTCAATGTCATTTCATCCCTACTTTTTATCCTGGATTAGTTGTGGTAGTTTTAACTTTCAGCGACCAGATATCTAGACTAGATCTAGACCTAGATATGTTTTTGTACATTCTTTTCATAGAGGGTGGGGGTCTTCTTCCAGTGTTCATGAGGTACAAAGTCTTAAAAACGCTCGTTAATCTTGCTCTTGTTTGCACCATCTCTCTGTCTGAAATAACCTAGGAAGTGTGTGTTTGTGTGTGTGTGTGTGTGTGTGTGTGTGTGTGTGTGTGTGTGTGTGTGTGTGTGAGGACATCTTGATAAAAAAAAGCATAGTCTTTTGTTAAAACATGCTTTTTGCCAAGATTTTCCATTTCACAGTGAAACCCTCGAGTGGCACGTTTTTTTCTCTTTCCTCTTTAACTTTTTTTGCACACTGTAACCATCACACTAGCCACATGTGGCATCTGCATCTCTTTCAAAAAAACCTCTGATGCTCTGAGAGCAGTATAGGACACAACTCTTCCATCTACTTATACATGAAGAGTGCCGAGCTGTATACGTTCTGGATCGGGGTGAAATGAAAGAAATATGGTTAGGGTTACACATATATAGTACCATCCATAGGATGTTAACGTTTAAGTGCCACTGAGACAAGCATTACTCAGGATTGAGTGAGTTGTGACACCTTGAGATTAACCAGGGCATTCACAGTTGTCCATATGCCCTACTGTCTACTGAAACTCAAGCCTTAGACTCCGTTGCAGCAGCAGCAGCAGAAGAGTGTTTGGCAAAGGCCTCTGGGTGAAGACGAATGCATTTCCATCTGTACCTCGATCACACCTCAAGCACTCGTGGCTCGAGGTACTCTGCCTAAATGACCGCATAAATATACCAGCTTATAACTCACTTATAACTCAGTACCTGTGATGATGGCATTCATGACAGTGGTGTCATTGGAAATGTTACACATTGTTGTGGATATTTTAGTAAATCATTGCAATGCTTGCAACTTTTCAATTATAAATATAAACATAAACATGAAACAGAGTAATAGTGCCCCCATCCCCGTCCCATCCCGTATACGGTGGTAGTTAAGAGGTTAACGGAAACATAGAAATTCAGCACTATGAGAATCTGGGGATGAATAGCTGCCACAATAAGTCCAATGTCATCCGTTTATTGGAGATTGTGTGCGTGCCGAGTTCTGTCCTCTGAGTCAAAGACCACCATTACATCACGCAGGGCGGAACCAACATGAACTGGAAAGAACAACAAAGCTCATAGAGTGCTGTGCTATGACACATCGGGCTGAAGGACACATGTATGTACTGTGTTCTTTCTGCCATGTCAACAATTACCGATTGACAACATGCCCAGTGGCGGCCATGTTGCCTCACAGTTAGCCTGTAATGAGTTGATTTAAACCAGGTTATGAATTGTGGAATTTATGACCAAATAATTATTTGGTACCGTAAATGCTCCGCCGCCACCTACGTAGGTCCATCGCGTACCTTTCTCTCATTGTATAATGAGGTGACACGGAGAACTATCGCGGTGTAACGGTGTATCTCGGTGTATGATTAAAATGTATTTAATTGTGTTATATCAGATCTGGGCGCCTGGTCATTTCCAAGATTACATGTGATCTTGTGCAACTGTTTAATCAACCTGTGCTTGCAATATTTGCCTTTGCTTATGTTCTACTCTAGATTGGACCATGTCAAGCTTTGTGGAGTAAATTATACTAGCGATTACTGTAGATTCAGTGGCCAACATCTCTGTCTGACGAGTCTGACTAGCCTAATGTGTTGATATAATGCATAACCAACCATGTGTATGTGTGTGTGTGTGTGTGTGTGTGTGCGTGTGTTATCAAGAGGTGTGCCCTGATAGTCCACATCACAAGGATTTCAGCCATTTCTGCCTGTGGGAGTTGGCATACACCTGCCCAGTCCTGAGGGCTTTGTGTGATAAAGAAAAGAAACTGAAAAGTTTCTTATGTTAAGGAAAGCTGATGCTTTATAGGGCTTGTACATCGCCACGTCACATTGCAATGACCGCCGCCATTTTGGCAGCATAGGAGCATTGGAATGTTAGTTAGTTGGCAGTAATGGCTTTTTGGTGATTGCTTAGTAATTAATTGTGAAATGATTTGTCATCAAATGATTCGGGGAGACATTGTTGTGTTTGAAAGCGCCACGGCGTTTCTCATGCAAGACATGGCAAAACAAAGTTTTCAGTAGCGTAGGTTACGGTATATTTACTTTTTTGATTTAGGATTTTACAGTACTACAACTCTCGAGTCCTCTCAATATGGCGGTGTATCGCCAACAAAAACTCCCATGATGCATTCTGACGTACAAGCCCTATTACATGATGGTACATGATAGAATTAGATGAATTAATTCAATTACAACACAACCTTAAGACTTAAGATTGTCTTCAGCTCATTCACTTCTAGTTCTCTGGAATGCATACTTTGACACCTCCCAAGGAAAAAACGTTTGGAACATTTTTCATTTCTAATGCAATTTGATGATCAAGGCAAGACTCATTTTGCAGGATTGTGAGTTCTGCTGTTTGGCTCTTTGGACTGAGTCCACAGCTGTGATTCAACATGTAGGCTACCTCAGGACAATGGGCTGCCAGTCTCAGCTTGTTCCACGCATAAGAAAGTTTCAACATTACCCCACAGTTGCCCAATGAATGTTCTGACTTATTTACGCAGGGAGTCTGTTCTGTTTTGGCGTTGGCTTTAAATTGCATGTGCACACACACATGGGAGCTGCAAAAGATAGTCATATCCACGTCTCTGTGCTAATGCGGAAAAACAACAATCGTTTAGTGGTTTTGGATGCCTTGCTCAAGAGCATCCATGAATCATAGCTGAAGAAGAGCACACACACAAGTTAATATAATAATTACACATTGTTTTGTATGCTGTTGGTCGCCACCTGCCATCCGTACAGTATGTTCTTATATGACAAGGCCAGAGTGATGTTGTTTTTTCTTGTTGCAGATATTCCCATTAAAACAATCCTTCTCCTGCTCACGTTGGGCTATAGTCTTCAGCTGTCGTCCAAAGACACAATGAAACGCACGCTAGAGCCACCCTGTTGCTTCGGTCAGCCGCAGCCATCCCGATGATTAATTCATCATCATCGTCGTTTCTCCTGAAAACATCTATTGTGCCGTAGATTCCAATAATCCATTAATATGCAGAATACACTTTGATGCAGAACACGGCGTGTTGTGTGTTCCCCTTCCAGGCACACATAAAGCAGTCTGTGTTGTTATCGGTCTCATTATCACAGAACTGTGGGAATGAGACAGTGATCAGGCAGACTGTGATCAGGCAGGCTTCTACACACACCACCAAGTCTAAGGCCCTTGCGTAACCAACTATAGTGAAACTATAGTGGGGGAAAGAAGCATCACTTGAGTAGACTGTAGCGTGGTTGAATTTGTATAGAAAGATAATCGTCTACCCTCCTCTCCTCCTTTTTTCCTCCTTTTTTTCCTCATCAGCCAGAGTATGAGAGAGACAAAGCCAGTGTGTGTGTGTGTGTGTGTGTGTGTGTGTGTGTGTGTGTGTGTGTGTGTGTGTGTGTGTGTGTGTGTGTGTGTGTGTGTGCTCCCACCTGGCAGCAGCTCACGCATCCAGGCTTCATTTACAAGCCAAATCAGG
>OOFB01005764.1:0-14136 GCA_900323305.1 Trachyrincus murrayi
TTTACATTTACGTACGGAGAATTTTGACGCGTTGCGTCGCGGCGATGTCTCGCAGAAAATACATGAAAAGTATAATTTGCTCAGAGTCCGGAGACAGTTGTGGTTCGGTCCACATCCGGACCGGAGTCCGGGGTTTGAGGACCCCTGCTATATACTATAAACAACATGCTATAACAATACTATACACAATAAAAATAACAATAATAAAAGAACAGTTGTAGAACAGTAAAGTGACAAATGGATGATATATACATATGGATGATAGTGCAAAAAACATTTTAAAGTGACTGTAGTGCAGCACTGTGTGTGTGTGTGTGTGTGTGTGTGTGTGTGTGTGTGTGTGTGTGTGTGTGTGTGTGTGTGTGTGTGTGTGTGTGTGTGTGTGTGTGTTAGGTTAGTACGGCAGCAGTGGGCCTACGTGTGGTGGATTACGACTAAATTGTTTTATGTTTCGGTTCACTTGATTCTTCTGCACGTCGATGATTCTCCACCTGCAGGTCAACTTCTGAACGGTTCGTGTCCCCTCGAACTCAGCCCTAGCAGTGCTGTCGTCAGGTTCGGAGACCCCGTGTCCGTCAACTGCAGCACATCCGTGGACGAGTTCGAAATTATTGGATGGGAGGCCCCAGTAGGAGGCATTTCTTCAAAAGGAAAATCCAAATGTGTCACTTGGTCAGTAGAATCTCTGAAAACGTGGTCAATACAAGCGACTTGCTTCATAACTATCCATGATTACGACGACCAATGTGAACGACCGTTAGAAGTCACGGTCTACAGTGAGTACAACTTCATATAGGTGTTGCCTTGTTAGCAAAATGTGAGACTGTGCTATGGTTGAACTGACACTCTTTATTTATTTTTTAATTTGCTGTCAGAAATGCCGGACACTGTGTCAATCTCAGGTTTTACTGGCCCCATGAAGGCCGGTAGGTCTTACCAGCTGCAGTGTGATGTCAGAGACATTGCCCCAGTGAGGAACCTGTCTGTGGTTTGGTACAGAGGAAATGACGTCATCCACACTGAGACTCGTGACAAGAACATTGCCACACCTCAGAACGAGTCATTTTATCTGAACTTAACCCCCAACAAGTATGATCATGGAATCCGGGTCCTGTGCAAAGTGCAAATGAATCTGGGAATTTCTGGCCCACAATTGTCTCCAATACTGTCAGAACCATATGACATGGTGGTGATCTGTGAGTGTCTCATGTTACTTGCTTCACAAACACTGGTGATGGGTAAAATCGGAAAATGATGATGATTGATTTCTATCCCTTTTATGTTTATTTTTTAAATACATTTTTAAACGTTTTCCCATTTTACTTTGACGAAGTGTGTTTTTTATAACGTTGTTCTCCCTCTAGACCCACCGGCCTTCATCAGTCCTCTATCAGAGACCCTGGACCTTGCAGTGGACGATAAGCCTGTCTTGAACTGCAGCGCTGATGGAAACCCCCCGCCTGCATACCGCTGGTGGTCCTCGGCCGCCGTGCAGGAGTCCATGGGTAATGAGGCTTTCTTCCGGCCCTCGTCGCCCCTGCTTCCTGGCACCTACAACTGCACAGCCCACAACCAATTGGCGTACGTGACCAAGGTTTTCGTCGTCCCTTCGAGGATCCAAAGTAAGTTCCGGATATTGATGTTGATTGTTGATGGATGTCGGGCCGACCCAGCAATCTTATTTTTCACTGTCATTCCTCATCAGGTAGCTGGGCCACAGCAGGGATCATAGTGACAGTTCTAGGTTTAGCACTTGGTGGCAGCGGAGGTATATTTTGGGCGACGCGAAAGAGCCATGCACAGACCCCATCAACGATTATATGAATAGTAATTAGGAAATATTACATGCATGGCCCTTTTGAGTTTCCCCTGGGAAACCTGAGCCATCAGCCAATGATGTTTCGGAATCACCTGTGTGCATGCAGCCCTAATGCATGCTCAAACAATTGGCTTCAGCATACACAGCAAAGCATTGTGTTGTAAGCGGATGCATGGAGGAAAATAACAGTGTTTCGCAGTATTTCCTGCTTTCATAACATTTCTGTGATCCGGTAAAGACAATCTATAATTCTGCACTGTGCTAACATTGGTTTTTTTTTTTTGTGTTTGTTTGTACTGTTCTTATTTGTAAATTAACCCCTAGTACTAACAGTGACAACAGTGAACAGTGACAGCCAAGTTTTGCGACAGTTTTAATAGTGTATTTAAATATAAATGCACATGTCGTCTTGAGGTTTTGTGCCATTTGAATGTCAATAATTGACTGACCTTGAGGAAGTATGTTTTGTTTATTCATCTACTAGATCCCCAATTTCATGAGTCAGCTGTTGTGCATTACGCTATCATGAAGTGCAGTATACAAAGTATAATGTTTTATTTGTATTTTTGTATTGTATGTTTGTATATTTGTCATTTGGTTCAACATTTCTTGTATTACCTTGACAGTATGAGATGGTGCATTATGCAGGATTGTGTCTTTTGTTATTTCTATGTGCACTGAAATAGCTTGAATGTTTATCATGCTTTTAGATTGTTTTTTTTAAAGATAATATGATTCATCATTTGTCCTTTGTTAATAGTTTGTTAACATCACATCATTCTTAATTTTTTAAGCAAAACATGTTCACTGGTATGCTCTGGTCTGGCTTTTGTTACTGCTTTTACGTCCGTGGGTCCACTGTTTTCACTTTGACTGATTTCTTGTAAGTTCAGGTTTTGACGTAACGGAGAACAAACTCCGTAATGTTTGAATGTTACATTATGTTCATTTTTGTTGTTACCTTCACGAGTGTGAGGATGTTCTGATTGAATATGTGTTTTTAAGACGCCAATGGCTCACTCCGTGAGCAGCATTCTCAGACAGCATACTGATTTAGGCAAAGTCAAACCAGTGTTTTGCACCGAACCATGTTCCTCTGCAACCTTTTGTCACCCCCCTTGGACCTCTCTTTCACTCTTTCATTCTAGAATACATTAGCTAGTGCCAAGACAGCCATACTAATTAGTGCAAACCAATGTGAATGTAAAGCGAAGACTGAGGCACCCTTCCCGTCGTGGGAATATAAACATATTTTTTTTCCACAATTGTGTCCTGTGCGCTCATTTCTGCGGTCTTGGATTTTCTTTTTCTTTGTGCGTATTTGTATGTATAAGACTGTTTTAATAGCCTCTTTCTAGAGATACAGTTGGAACCAGCCTGAAGTCAGAAAGGTATATGCATTGAGATTGGCATGTGTGCTTTCCATGCATTCATCGATAAGCTTTTGATTACCTGATTTAATGCCAGGACTGATGTGCTGTGTGGTATTCTGATCACAGTGCGAGGCCTGCATGCAGTGATTCAACATGAATTTATTCTGAAATACGATTTTACTTACATTATTTCTGTAAAGGCAAAAATCCCAGATTTTATAGCTTAGCGGTGCAGTCTCACGTCCTCCTATACATATGTATCATAGTTTTCCGAATAATTGACTGTTATGTAAACCCAATTAGTTAGATTCCGGGGCTCGGAGAAACACTCCATTGTTCGGGTTGATGAGTAGGCCTTTTGTGGCTTATATAACGATTATTAGTTTAGTCAGGGTACGAACTAAACTTCGGAATGTAAGGACGGTTTCAACAAGGCCAGCCACCTGTAAGATTCACTCTCTCTCCCCGAGACCCCCGCCGTCGCTCAGTCAGATGGGAGGGGGCCTTTGTTCCAACATAGTTCAATGTTGCGTTGCCGAGCACGGTCAAGTTGGAATTTCTCCGCCGTCTCTCACTGCAATGACGATGGGAAGAAACTTGCTCCAATGGATTTCTGCGCTTTGCACGATATACTTTGGTAAGAAAGCCACTTCCGGCGGCTCTTAAACTTAAATATTTTATTGTCTTTGATGCAATGTGTTAAGATAGTGGCTTAATCAGAAGCCTCTCACATTCTTCGCCTACTTGTCCCAAGGTGAGTGAGCAGTACCAGCGGTCACAACACGACGCTCTGTTAGCGTTCATGTCGAATGTTGTAGTGGTCGATAGCCTTTCCTGTAGCATGCATAAGCGTAGCAAAGTTTCGTGGTAATTTCATTCCATACTATTGTGTGTGCGTGTGCGCGCGCGCGCGCTCGTGTGTGTTTGTGAATTGTGTGTGTGCGTTCGCCCGTGCAAAAGCAAAAATTACAATCCCAGGTCTTGCATTATAATCTGTTCACAGTGCATTGGTAATAACATCATCACCGTGTCTCCAGTGTCAGGGGAAGGTTGCTCCCTGGTCCTCAAGCCCTCCAGAGCGGTGGTGAGTTTCGGGGAACCCGTGTCAGTCACATGTGAAGCCGCCCGTCCAGTGCGAGTCCTGGGTTGGGAATCAACCGTCGGCGCAGCCCATACCCAGCAGGACCTCTCGGTCCAGTGGAAGGTGGACAGTCTAATCGATTGGATAGAGGAGCCTATCTGTTATGGAGTGTTTTTCACTGCCCCCAGGCAGTGTGAGGAGAAGCTCAACCTGGTCCTCTACAGTGAGTCCCCCACTAGTTGAATCTGTCTCCCACTCATATAGGCTAGTAATGCTATCCATCTATTACATAACATAACATTTGCTTTACCTGCTATGGCGCACGTTATTCCCTCGTGTGTTTTCTCAGAAACTCCCGACAGCGTCTCTATTCGCCTAGTGAACCACACAGGCTCCATGAAGGAAGGGAAGGAGTACCAGCTCCTGTGTGAGGTGCAGAATATCGCTCCCGTCCAGTACCTAGCGCTGAGGTGGTACCGGGACCAGACGGAAGTTTATTACAGCTCCTTCACTGACCTCACGCAGTCCTCGCCGGTGCAAGTCTCCTCTATTCTCTTGATAACTCCAACCAGGGCGGACAATGGAGCCCAATACAGGTGCGTGGCCGAGTTGGACCTCGGACCAGAGGGGCCCCAGCCGTCTCCTACAGTCTCCTCTGGGTCCCTGAATGCTTCTGTACACTGTGAGTTTGAAACCCTGTACGGGAAATTATGCTCATGTTTTAAGTTAAAAAAAGTTAATTTGAGTTTAGAGGCTAAGCATTAACCTGGGAAAACTGCAAGTGAATTAGCTAATACTGTATGATTATGATTCGTCTGCTCCACACTCCACACATATATTATGATACTAATTCTGCCATTACATATGTATAATTGTAGTAATATTGTTGGCGAGATTACTGACAAATTGTTGAAAGGATACAGGGAGCTTGAATAATTATGCATATGTTGTAACGTATGTTGTAATATGTTGCGTAACTTTACATTTCAGTAGAAGCAATTAAACAATATAAGACTTTTGTGAGACCAAGTGGCCTTCACACATACTTTTAGTACATTCACTGTAGGATCTAAAAAAATGTTTTTCCCTGTAGATCCCCCAAACTTTCTCAGTCCGGAGCCAGAGATGCTGGACCTGGTAGTGGGGGCTGAAGTCACCCTGAACTGCAGTGCCACAGGATACCCTCCGCCCGTATACAGCTGGCTGTCAGCCCATACCCTGCAGGAAACCCTGACAGATGAAGCCATCATCACATCCTCTTCGCTGCTCCCCGGCACCTACACCTGCACTGCCTCCAATAGGCTGGACAGCAAAAGCAAGCGGTTTCTCCTCAAGGCCAGGTCTAAAGGTAGGAGGACCGCAAGTCCAATCAAATCAAACTTTATTTATAGAGCGCTTTTTGTGCAAAAAGGTAATACAAAGCGGCAATGCAAAGTGAAATAACAAAACAAGAACAAGATATGTGTTTAAAATAAAAGTAAACCTCAGAATCCCGGAGATACAGCATGCGGGTACACTGTTGTTTTGTTGTCCTCTGGACAACATGTTTATTTTGTTCTACATGATGTTTGTTGGTTTGTTTTTTGCTTAGGTGTGTAAAACACTGGATCCTGTGAATGGGATGAGCTCCAGGAAGAACATTGGAAGTATGAGACGGATTCTTCAGGGGAGAAAATATGTTGTCTTCCGGGGAAGGGGTGCATTAAAAACTACCTATTGCTCAAAAGACATTTGGAGGGTCTTAACACAGAGGAGTCACATTAAGAGCAGAAGGTGAATCAACTCTTCAAGGAGTTGTAATTCCCTTGTAACATGTGTTTTCGTTTTAATATGGATATTCTCTAAAGTAGTTTAAGTTTTTAGTTAAATATTCTTAAAAACTAGATTATTTACCTTGTTAGACAAAAAGATAATCTACATGTCTTAAACATATATTCTATGTTTAAAATAGCATTATTTGTATTTTTGCTGTTGCTAAATTAATATAGGATAAACCCAACAAGTAAATGTTAATTCATAAGAGTATTACTTAACATTAAGATTAGTTAGCGTCATTATTAGTATTTTTTTGTTTCTTTTCTCCAATCAAATCCAGAAAAGACATGAGTGCCGTGTAACGTAACAACCAGACATTGCAAGGGTCAATATTTGTCTGTTCTGTTTCTGGAAAAATGCCATGTTTGTATTTCATCCTTCTTTGACTATTTGAAGCCTGGATTTACTTGCCTTACAATTTCCTGAATACATACAGCTGCTACTTACTGACTTCATCCTGAAACCATCTTAGCCACATTTTGGACTCATTAAATGGTTTGCCAGTTACAATTCATTATTTATATCACTTTGTGCCCTGGTGCCCTGGTATACTTCTGATTAGATATGCATCTACTGTTAGAGTTATTTTGGTCCACAGGGCAGGACCAGCTTGTTTTCTTCATCAAGGACATTTCGTGTCATCTTCGAATATTGTAAAACAACCACAAACCATGTTTGCCCATTAAAATGAACAGATGCTAATATTGAACTTTTGCATCTATTTAAATTAATATTCTACTTTAAAATATCGCAAAGGAATATTGCATATGTATTCTAAGATGTTCTGTGTTTTATTTCTTTTCTTTTTTTTTTATCCAATACATTTAACCATACTTTTATGTTAATGTCTCCTGTCATTGCCTTTCATCTGCCTGTAAAGATAGTGTGATGTTTTCTTTGTTGTGTCCCACTTGGCAACTTTGTTGTTGTCAGTGCACAGCCTTTCACAACCATAGTATCAAAGGGGTTTTGTAAATAAAGTGCACTAACTTGTCTTGCAGCTCTCATACTCTCGGCCAACGTTATGTCGCAATCGAGAATTTCTTAGGCCAATCATGAAGTACATTCATTGGTCAGTCTGTTCCGTCACGTGACCAAAACAGGAAGTGCTATGGAGTAGTTGCCCATGAAGTACTTCCAGGTTTAAAAAAAAAATTTGTATTCGTTTCTTGAACCTCAAAGTGAGATTTTTAAAAGGGCATTTCCCCCCCAAAGTTGTATTTTTTTTTTTTAGAGGTATTGACGTTGAATGTAAACACGGTTATTCAATTCACAAGGCTGCTGTTTAATTACAATGTGTCAAAGTGCCTGAATTGCTGTATTTCAGAAGACATGCCACCGAGAGACCCGTGTCAAAAGCAAGCATGTGCAATTCAAACATGTTTGCAAGGTAGGCTACGAACTTGGTTGCTTTTAATGTGCGAGTGAGCTAACGGCTAACACTCGTTCAGACTGACTGACATACTAAACTACTTTCCTCCTCAACTAGCAAACAAATACGTGGAGAGTATGTGTGTGGATGTCATAAGGGAAATGCGTCGGTGCTGCCAGAGTCTATCTGCCGCCCGTGTGTCCGTCTGTTGCCAGGGTTTCTCCAGAGACCAGAACACCACCACGCACGATCAACGCACCGCTTCATAAGAACTATGTATTATGTATGACGTGTCGTTGCATTTTAAAAATACTGTATGCAATACAGTCTGGGTACTCATATGTGTATTAATGTTATTAAATCAATTCGGAGGTGAAAGTGTTGTTTGTTGTTTTGTTCAGCGTTTAACAGAATAAACGTAGGCTATACAAACTGGTTGTGGCCTATCACTTGTCACAAAGGACAAATTGCACAAATGCAGCCTCTCGGGGACAAGTGTGCGACATAATTTGCTTTCCATTATGCTTGGGGGTTCCATACAATATAAAGATTTGAATATGTTTATTGACATGCATACATAGATACACGCAATGTCACCTGTTCTCTTCAATCTTTATATGGATGATCTTTCTAAAAAGTTAAGAGTGTAAGACCGGATGTATAGTGGGGAATAATCTTATTAGCCAAATAGTGTACGCTGATGACTTAGTCGTCGTGTCTCCTTATAGTGCTGGCTTACAGCAACTGCTCAAGAGTCTGCTCAAGTTATGGTGTGCAGTAGGACATCAAATTTAACTCTAAAAAGAGTGTTATGATTGCTAATCAAAAGCTACATTTTCCTTCATTCATCATGGCAGACCAAGCGCTAAATGTGGTGAACAAAGTTAGATATTTGGGTCATATCATCAGGAATGATATATGTGATGATGACGATGTGCAGCGCCAGTGTTGCAAACTGCGCACAAGCCAATATGCTGGCACGCAAATTTCATATGTGCACAGATGATGTTAAAACAGCTCTTTTAAAGCCTACTGTACTCCACTCTATACAGCCCAACTGTAGTTATAGCAAAATGAAAAAGCTTCAGGTGGCATTTAATGATGTATTCAGAATATCGCTTAAGCTCCCAAGATGGACAAGTGCAAGTCATTTGTTTCTGACTGGTATGTTCCCACCTTTCATGCTATATTGAGGGATTTCATGCATACATTTATGTGTCGCCTAATTGATTCAGAAGATGTAATCATAATGGCTTTAACTGAGCCTACACATTGTTGGAAGCAGTGGAACAAGCGTCTGCAGGCCTATGTGTGTTAATCACTGTGGACTTGTGAAATGCCATGATCTTGTACATATCTCTGTACTATTTGTCCTTGTATTGTACGTTATGTATTTATGTATTTTACTGATATGGACCAATAAAGGGAATGGATCTAAATCCAACCGGGACAACGCCTTTTTTCCGACGCCGCCGTCGCGCGTCAGCGATCTAACGTGCTGACGTCAAAGCGGAAATCCGCAGCGATTCTTTCTAGAATTCTACAGGATCGGTGGCCTTAGCCGCTTAGCCGTGAGCAGTCCCAACAAAAATAAGCCAAACAAACATTGGAGTCGGCAATACGAATCGTTGGTGTCCAGCGTTATCCAGTCAATCGCGCACTATTTACTGTGGTCTAGGTTTTTGAACGGCCACAGTTCGGAAATAACTTTCCCCCCTAGCGTTATTAACGTTAGCACTTGCTAGCATGTCTAGAATAGACTACAGCGTGTGGGACCACATCGAAGTCTCGGATGATGAAGACGACACACATCCCAACATCGACACAGCCAGTCTTTTTAGATGGAGACACCAGGTGCAGTATTGTGCGATGCTTCATTTCCTTTAATATGCAAACATAAGTGCACGATTCTCGCCATGTTAACCTAGCCCACTTAACTTGGTAAGCAGTTGCACATATTGGCTTAGCAGTAGCTACCAGATTATGTTGCAGGGATGGTTTTTCCAATGCGCAAATTTGCTTTTGCTATTAGGCACGCGTGGATCGCATGGACGAATATCAGAAAAAAGGAGACGACATGGAGAAAGCGCTTACTGAAAGTAGACGTAAGCTGTCAGAAGCGCAGAAGAAAACAAAGGAACTCGCTACCTCGGCAACTGATGATGCAAAGGCAGACGTGAGCAAGGCACAGACAGAGGAAAAGAAGCTGAAAAAGGAAGAACGGGAACTGGAGAAGAAACTAGAGGAGCATCACCGGGAAGAGAAGAAGATGCCATGGAATGTGGATACGCTCAGCAAAGAGGGTTTCAGCAAGGTGGGAAATCTGCGTTGTAGATTTTTGTCATTACATTACCCATTAGGACTTTTTAAATCAAAATGATGTCACACACACATCAATTTTGAGTGAGATCAACAAAATGCTGCTACACCTCGGGGAATCTTGCAGATCATGACACTAGTAAGCAAGTTGTTGGCAGTGTGTTAAGAGGGGAGGTGTCCTTACTGTCCAAGAGACATGCAGACAGCAAGTTTCTATTTGCTGATGTAAATGTTCTCTGTTGTCTGTTCCATAGAGTGTTGTTAACGCCAAACCTGATCCAAATGAAGAGACCGAGGAAGAGAAAGAACATAAACACAAAACCTTTGTCGAGAAGTATGAGAAGGAGATCAAACATTTTGGTAAGACATTTTTGTATTCATACATTTTTTGTGTCCAGCAACGGCATCAGCATGGTGTTCATAATGTAGCGTAGCAAGAGTCGTCATTGCGTTATCTTCCTGCAGGAATGATGCACCGGTGGGACGACAGCCTTAAATACCTCTCTGACAGCCCTCATCTAGTATGCGAGGAGACCGCCAACTACCTGGTTATCATGTGTATTGACCTGGAAGTGGAGGAGGTAAATTTGCACATTGCCTTTAAATGGCATTTAATAGAACTGGGGTTTCTAGTCATCACCGTTCTTTACATTCCTTCACAAATGTTGTTGTAAACTACGTTTGTGCGAACACTTAACCACTTGTTGTGTTTCCTTCAAAGAAACATGCGTTGATGGAGCAGGTGGCTCATCAGACCATCGTAATGCAGTTCATTCTGGAGCTGGCGAAAAGCCTCAAGGTGGACCCACGCGGTTGCTTTCGTCAGTTCTTCGCTAAGATCAAGGTAACGTTCCTTTGATCAATAATACAGAACATGGATTATTGAATGTTCTATAGTTTCCAGTTTTCTTAGGGGGGGGGGGGGATATGACAACACCAATCATTGCTGCAACATGCATATAACCGTTTTGGTGTGAACATGGAGCCTTCCCACAGTGACGTGTGCCTAACCAACCGAGGGGTCGCGTCTCCCACAGACCGCAGACCAGCAGTACCAGGATGCCTTCAACGACGAGCTGGAGTCCTTCAAGGGCCGGGTGCGCGGCAGGGCCAAGATCCGCTTGGAAAAGGCCATGAAGGAATACGAAGAGGAAGAGCGGCAGAAGCGCATCGGCCCCGGGGGCCTGGATCCAGTAGAGGTGTACGAGTCACTGCCAGAAGTAGGTCGTCACTTCATTACATCATCTTCTCCTTTGTTTTGTTTTCCATTTTGAATATTCTGACGTTATTTGGTCTGTTTGTTTTTTTAAAAATTAAAAATCTCTTCAACAGGAAATGCAGAAGTGTTTCGATGACAAGGACATTCAAATGTTGCAAGATGTTATCAGCAAAATGGACCCTACGGTAGGTTATGAAGCTGGGGGAAGGGTAGTGTCGTGGCTTGTCTGCAAGATGCCTAATCCCTATCTGCTCCTTAATGACCTGTATCTGAATTCACTGTAAGTTGCTTTGGATAAAGGTGTCTGCTAAATGACTAAATAGTAAAAGGTAATAAAGATGAGCTGGTAAATGATCTGGGGGGGTGTTAATGTATCATTTTGCACTATACCAATACTGAGCAGAGGCTGATGGAATCCTAATTGGCAAATGCGTAATTAAAAGTGGCATATAAATACCCATTTGTGATGTGTGTATTCGCACAGCGAAAACGCAATGGTTTTGTGTTACAATTTATCTTTACTCTTTAGGAGGCTAAGGTCCATATGAAGAAGTGTATAGAGTCGGGACTTTGGGTGCCCAACTCCAGGACAGACGAAGCTGAGGACAAAGAGGAAGATGGAACATATGAGGAACTGAAACCGGAGGTGGAAGAAACGAAGGAATGACCGACCCAATAATTCTATCATGAATTGACTGCTGTTTATGCAAATGTTTTGACCTACTGCACCGCTACTTCCAACTATATGGCTAGTTTGTTGCCAGAGTATTCGTACAGCTGTGTAACTTCTCGAAAGATATTTAGCTCTGATTTTAAGGATTAGTCTTAGCATCCAAAACACAGTGTTGTGTCTTACCTGCTTTGAATGATGTCGCCAACTCTGTTTCTTAAACCTTTTTTTTGTTTGGACACCATTAAATATGTATTCTGTACGTTTCTCCTTATACATTTTTCTGTGCTTTATGCGTGGCTGCCTGTTTCTAAATTACGCTATACCACTTCCTGTGTGTGTGTGTGTGTGTGTGTGTGTGTGTGTGTGTGTGTGTGTGTGTGTGTGTGTGTGTGTGTGTGTGTGTGTGTGTGTGTGTGTGTGTGTGTGTGTGTGTGTGTGTGTGTGTGTGTGTGTGTGTGTGTGTGTGTGTGTGTGTGTGTGTGCGCGCGCGCGCGTGTGTGGACGTGTTATGTCGTTTTTATGGGTGTGTTTCTTTTCATTTTCTTCTGTTAAGCAATAGCGTAGCCATTCTCTCTGTATTGTTATATATTATTGGTATATACATATATATATTGTTACCTTCTGCTGTTCGCCGATAGTAAACAACATCCATTATAACCCGGAAGGCCTAACAGGTAACGCGATTCACTTGTTTATACGCCGTTGTTTAACAGACGTCCACATTCACGATGTGACCTTTTCCGTGACTATTCGTTGTGTTATGTTAACTTCTCGGGTACATGCGTTGGGTATGCGTTTTATTCCAACCAACTATCTTATGATGTATTGTGTGGTCTTGCCTTCCTAGGCCCACGGCGAGTCGCCTTGTCTGTCTTGTCCTGTCTGTCCCAACCATGTTTGGACACGGATCCTACAGGTTCAGACGGGTCAGCTCGGGTTCTGGACAGTGTGAGCCGCCCAAAAGTCAAGGTGTGCACCTGTACCTCTTCTGGACCAAGGACGGGGATCACTACCACTCGCACTCAGCGGGAGAAGTCACCGCAGAGGAGCTGTGCATGTCCGTTGCAGAATATGTTGGTACGAATTTTTGTTGTTGTTGTTGTTGTTTTTTAATCTCATATTTATTGTTTGTTTCAAAGTGGATGGTATCTTGTCGAAGAAGCATGTAGGTGACATACATGTTTTCCCATGCAGGAATCGCGCCACTGTGCTCTGTGCTGTTTGCTCTGTACGACCCACTTGCCTGCTGCTGGTACAGTCCCAATTACGTGTTTACTCCAGAGAGCACATCCCTAGTACTTCACTATCGTATGAGGTCAGTAGATTTCATAATGGGTATTTTTGTATAATGTGTATTGTATGTGTCGCGAATTTTTTTAATAAAAAATTATAATAATGTATGTATTTATTTATTTTAACCACCTAAAATGCAGGTTTTACTTTCGGAATTGGCATGGGCTAAATGATAAGGAGCCAACGGTGTCCCGTTATGCCCCGCGGTCTGGGACGGAGCAGGGGGTGTCTCCTCTGCTTGATCAGACCTCTTTGGAATACTTATTTTCACAGGTGTGTGTGTGTGTGTGTGTGTGTGTGTGTGTGTGTGTGTGTACGTACATGGTTTCTATCATGGCAATTTATCGTTTTGACAAACTGTCGTCGTCAGGCCAAATACGATTTTGTGAATGATGTGGTTCCGATGGAGGAAGCAATGACGGAAGACGAGCTAAATCGCCTTAAAAACGAGAGCCTGGGGATGGCCGTGCTGCATCTCTCGCACGAAGCCACCCGGAGAGAGTGTAGCATGACAGAAGTCTCCAGCAAAATCAGGTAACGGAGGTGTGAACAGATGAGGACCGGCGGTATTTTGGCATCTGATCAGAAGACGCGCTGACCTCTTTCCCTTCTTTCAGCTTCCTGGACTGCATCCCAAAGTCCTTCTCTAAATGCATCGCCGGGAACAACTTCTTGACAAGGCTGAGGATCAATCGGGTGTTCATGGAGTTCGTGAGGTCCTTCCAGCGGCACACGGAAATGGGGAGGTTGGGGTCCCAGGAGGTCATGTACAAGTACATCTCCACACTGGAGCACCTGGCGCCTCGCTTTGCCACCGAGACGTTCTCCGTGTCCCACATGGCAATGAGGAAGGACTGCGATGGCAGCGGTACCTATTTGCACTCTGCCCACTCCAGCGGAAACTCGACGAGCAACATCGACGCCCTGCTAGCACACGAAATATTGGTATCGGGCACCAAGGGAATACAGTGGAGAAAAACATCTGGGCAAAAGGTAAATATGCCCGTGACGATGGCATACCTGTAAATGAAACATGAAGTGATGACAAGCGGCACGTTCATGTTTTATTTATTGTTCTCTATGCTTGGAGTAACGATCTCTCCACTTTCTCTCCCCCCCCCCCCCCCCCCCCCCCCCCCCCCCCCCCCCCCCCCCCCCCACCCCCCCCCCCC
>OOFB01005765.1:0-17500 GCA_900323305.1 Trachyrincus murrayi
TTGTGATGTTCTGAAACTTTTAAGCTTTTTCTGGGCACCTCAGGTAAGAAAAAGAGGGTGCATATGTGTGTGTGTGTGTGTGTGTTAAAAATTCTGTCTGTGTGCATTTCCGTCTTGTAAGTTCAGAGCAGGGTCACTAGAAATGACTTATCCTTCCTGCCCAAGTTTTGGGTTTAGCCAGGCTCAAACCTGTGGTCGTCAGCAGCTTTAACCTGCAGCCTGGGATTTGGCTGCCAGGTTAGTGTGTCTGTGTGTGTGTGTGTGTGTGTGTGTGTGTGTGTGTGTGTGTGTGTGTGTCTGTGTGCGTGCGTGCATGTGAGTGAGTGGAAGAGTATATTGTATATTTCTATGAGTTGTCTGGTAAAAACTGCTCTTCTATGAGAAACCCTCTCTGCAAGGCAGTCATTTTCCTTTTACTCCTGTTTCCTACATTTTCTTTAAAGCCTCTGACAACCAGTCCAAAAAAATCAAAAATGCATACATGATGTAATAGTTTAGTTTCTTATTGTGCATATACCAACATTGAATGAATGAATAAACGTTCATAAATATTATAAATGTTTGTTCAAAAACACGTCGTTTTGCTGATTAGCACTGTGATCACAACTGTGTGGGAGTGTAAGTATACAAATGTCCATATTTGCATCGCAATAATAATTAATGAATAAAAAACAACAAGCTATGAATCATTACAATTTTATTTGTCAGTTATTTGTAGTGAGTTGCCATATCACCATATCCTAAAGAAGTCTCCATTACATATCGGTAACAGTTCATAAGGGGATCGTGCCAGGTTGCTTTCATTACAGCAAAAAAACTAGTCGTGTGTTTGGTTTGCACCCGCTTCCACATCAGCCGGCGGGTCTGTACAGTCTTCTGTAGCTGCCGCACACATTGTAATCCTCGTCTTCACAGTATAAATAGTTGTAACCTTTATGAACCTGTGGTTTGGTTTGGCTAATACTATTTGCCAAACGTCCTTGCTGAATCTATATAAGATGGAGTGGTATGAATACATACGATTATTTATACGCAGAAGCAAAAAGGTTTTGTTGCATCTGATTGGTTGGTTCATGGGAAATCTATGAACCAATTGGTTTGAGAGTTTAATGATGTCTTTAATCCCGCCCAAATTTAACCTGATATCAGAAAGCCCACCAACCAAAAAAATAAGACATGGTTCGAATTTGGAATAAGATCAATTTCTATGACTTGTTTTAATGCTTATTAGATGTATAAACGGCCCTAAATTACATATTTAAAACAAAAATATTTTAAATAATTTACTGGGCAGACAGTATGGGATTGCTGCCCAGTGAATTATTTAAAATGAGATTTGAATGGCCTAAGCCACTGGAAACCCAAGTCCACGTTTTTGTTTTAAATATGTAATTTAGGGCCGTTTATACATCTAATATGCATTAAAACAAGTCATCTCAATATCAATTTGTGTTTCATACATGAGTTGTCAGTAATGTTTGATTGTCATTTGGCCCCCATACAACCCCCATTTCGTTCAATGTGAAAATAAGTTAACCTCCGGCAAATGCATTTTTTTCTCAATCTGTAAACTCCTATGTGGTGTAAACAAGCGACTACAGTTCACGCTGATATGAAAACATGTAATCAGGATGTTTAGCAACACGGTGGCAGCCACCGTGGGTGAGCCAGGATTCTGCTGCCATGGCTAATTGAAGACTCCTAATATCTCTCTCTCTCCATCTATCTCTCTCTTGCTCTCTTTCTCTCTCAAATAAACAAAATGGGCACACTGACCTCACAGTGTCCAACCCACCATTTTCTTTCCGCACCTTCCACACAGAGATACGCGCGTTTCTCTTTGACGCGGCTTATCCCGCTCACGGCTGTTTTTTTCCGATATAGCATTTGAAATTACTTCCACACATCTCCCCTGCCCCCCCCACCAATCTATCCCCCAACCAACCATCACCCTCCTAACACACCTTTATCCCTTGTGGATGTATTTTGACTGTAACTACAGAGCATTATATCTTCCAAAGTCAGTTTTTTGCCACGTCTTACCACCTGCTGTGTACGTTTCATGAAGGCACATATTTTTTCCCAGGCAGAAGGTGTGCGCCACAGAAGAATTGACTTTTCTTTAATCAATTCCCAATTAAGAATTTGGTCCATGGCTGCGAGACCCGTGATAATTTGATAATTAAGTAACAGTGAGGGGGGGAGTAGTATAAGGTGTGGGTGGGGGAGGCCTGGGGGTGGGGGATGGAATACATCCTTTGGGGAATATTCATTTCCATATAAATGGGCTGGCAGTGCAGCGGCGTCTGTAATTGGTAGAAAGGTGAGAGGAGGTAATGCATTTTCCTCCAATGCATTGTCTTTTTGTCTCACTCGGAAAGAGTGCGGTTTTCTTATTTCTTAGCAGAAACGACCCGGTTCAAGAACAATCTGTGAAATATTGAGCCGAAATGCTTTCAAAGTTGAGCTTGTACTGGTTACCCTCCGAGAATATATGCTTTCAGAGAGAGAGAGAGAGAGAGAGTCCATGACACCCCATGGTGTCAAAGTGTTAGTTTTGTGATTCTGTTCTGGAAATCTACCTTCCGACCTCCTGGGAAATAATTTGAGGAGACCTGGGAATTAACAGTATTCAATAACTGTTAACTGTTAACACACACACACACACACACACACACACACACACACATTACAAAATGGTAGATTAGGAAACTGGTGTTAGAGTTAATTTGTATTTCAGTCTCACAGACACACAAATTACAAAATGGTAGATTAGGAAACTGGTGTTAGAGTTCATTTGTATTTCTGTCTCACCCTAATGTGGTGCAGAGCGGGTCATATAAATAGTCAATGCCAAGATATGATGTCATTTTTTTGAGTTTGGGTTTGGATGGGACCACCGTCAAAAGTTCACTCCTCATTCGACGAGTCGCATCACATCCGACCAATAAACACCAAGAATTGGAAAATAAACTGCATATCACACCAACTGTCCAATAACGCACAGGATTTACTCTGCAGTATCGATCCAAATGAGTTTATAGCTCACAACCACCTGGGCAGCAGGGACATTTTTCTGAAGACAACATCCAAGTGTGCAACCGTTAAAAGCATCAACACTACTGCTTCTGTTTATGCTTACCTCAATCCAAACTACCTACATTTTTACAAATCTTGCATTTGTATAGTTACATTGAATAATGCTTTATTTTTTAGAAGTCACTTCTGAACCTTCAGACTTGAAGGTTAACAGTGTCTATTTGATGCACAAAATAGTTCATATACATTCAGTGGAACTTTAGTTTGTGAAGATATACAGTATATAAGAAATAAGAAAATGTAAGTTTAAGTTTAAAAAAAGAATACAAAGACAACCATTTTTTGAAACGGTTGGCATTGGCAGAGAGACAGCATGAAACATTTTAAATGAAATAAAATATTTAAATCAGATTTTACCATATCCATCGCCACAGGGACCCAATGGCATGTTTTAAAATATTTTACGATGATTATGTTTCTGGACCCCCTATAGAATCACTACCTATGGGTAGGTAGTGATTAAGATGATTACACAGACTGAGCCACATGAAGTAGCAAACGAAAACCTTCTTTCACCAGTGGAAGAAAAAACAAGAATGAACTTCATTTAGCTCCTCTGATCGAAGAGACCAGCGATTACGTTTTCATTCAATAGTACTCTGCAGCTCAGAGCACACGAACGGCATCTGGATACGTCTCAAACTAGAGTAGGACTATACAGTCTGAACATGTACAATACGCAGATACAATGCAGATCAGATCATCTCCTCACCTTCTCTCGCTCTCTCTCTCCCTCCCCCCTCGTCCTAACATGTGATTTTGGGACTACGGTAATGACATCAGCATGAGCAAGTGATTGAGTGAGTCGAGGGGCCGTGGCAGCCTGAATGGATGTGATTTTCTCCTCACTTTGTCATCTTTATTCTGTTCTCGCCTTATGAGGAAAATAATTTCCACTGCTTGTTCTGGTAGTCCTGCCAGGCGGGCATTGTACTGTAGATAAGGTGCAGCAGGATGGGATTTAGACTCATCAAACCGCGTCTGTCAAACAGTGGGGGTGGGGGGTGGTTGGAATAGCGGGGTGTACGCATTAGTTATTTAGTGACATCATTATGTACCGGGTAAATGTGTGTGTTATATTCTTTGCGCCTTGAGGTAGAAAATCTAGTTTTGTGATTTAGTTGTTCTTGAAATCTCCCTTCCGACCTACTGGGAAATCATTTGAAGAGAACTGTGTCGCAGTATTTGTAAATGATACACACACACACAAACACTCACAGGCATGCAAGCACACACACACACACACACACACACACCCAAACGAACACAAACACACACACACACAAGCTCATATCCACTGACTCATCATCATTTCAGCAAATCATTGTGTGATTAAACATTACATGAGATAACATCATGTGGCCCGAATACAAATTGTTTCCTGGAAGACAAAAATCGTTGTGCCTATTAAATATTGACAAACTATTCTTATTTTACCACTTATTTCCCATGGTGTCTTCTGATGCGCCACAGGTGCACCTCCTCACATGGATACTATTTTAATGCATAGGAACCTGCATGACGCCTGAGCGTATCCACCCATTGGTGGGTCCTGGTGTTTCAGCTGATGGAGGGGGGGGCCCAAGCGGGTTGATCTATTAGTCCCCTTTCTTCGCCTATTGTCCTCCCGGTTATGGACAGACAGGTTTCAGGTTGTGTACAAGCTGTCTCGGCACGTCAAGCCTGATCAACCCAGCTACTGTGTGATGAAAGCCTACCTGGGTTAACCATGGCGGCTGTGGAGTGTGTGTTGTTGGTGGCTGGTTTAAGCAGCCTCACCTGGCCCGAGTCAGACTGATTAGACTCTGGGGCTGGGTGAGACTGCACACCTGTGGGGCATTGGCCAATGAAGGCCCACAGGTTAAACCAGCCACCAACACACACACTCAGGAGGAGTGCTAACATGTCAGCATGTACCACCTGCTCTGCCTGTTCAAACAATCTCAAACTCTTGTAGAGCTTGTAGATGGCATGTGGCAAGGGAAACTGCCACAGCGGCTAACCCAGTAAGGACATTCACACCAGCAGCACAAGACAGTACTCAAGTATGAAGAGCGCTTGCATGGAAGGCACTCTTGGCAACACCAACAAGATCTGGACCTCAAACCTGTCTCTACGGGTGCGAGACATGGACCCTCTCCAAGGCCATATCAAAGTCCCTTGACGGTTGCGACACGCGCATGCTGCGGATGGCATTCAACATCTGCCGGGCACAGCATTCGTCAAATAAGCACCTCAATGGCGACTTAACCCAACTCACCAGAAAAATAGGAGCAAGGCGACTACAGCTAGCCGGACAATGCGTGAGACACAGCAAGCTGCCAGGTAGCCGAGTCGTCCTGTGGGAGCCAACACATGGAAGGAGGAACCGTGGGTGACCTTTTAAGACCCTAAAAGAAGACTACGGAGCTGCTGTGCTACATTATTATCCAAAAAAGTTCTCATGTTCTTCGTCTAGGTTGAAGCACTACTAATAGCGACTGCTGAGGTTGATTCAAAACATTTGCACTCTGCTGTGTATTAGCCGCGCTGAGCCAGCCATCTCTGCCAATAACCTGGTTAGGGATGTGTGATTGTATCTATATCTATTGGGCTAAAACCCCAGAAAATGCTATGTGTTCCTAAACTGGATTTCAGGTATGACAATGCAATAACATTATGGCATTACCTCACTACCACTTTGCATTTGTAAAAGACAATAAGGGTTAAAAGCTTTGATAATGGAGCTTGTGGGGTGGGGTTGGTCTCAGTGGAGCATCAGCAGAGACTGGTGGCTTACAACTCAGATGGTGACATGGCCTGCACTCAAGCACACGGACAGCCAAACACGCATCACTCATCATGTGTGTTTGGATGTGTCCATGCTTTCCAAAACCTGCATGCACACACACATACACACACACACACACACACACACACACACACACACACACACACACACACACACACACACACACACACACACACACACACACACACACACAGTGACACTAAACACTAAACCAAGGCAGCAATGGACAGATGTTTGGACAGGTACTCAAGAGAGCATTTCTCTTCTAGTTGCTGAGCAACAAGCCAGCAGCACAGTGAAAGGATGGACCCTCCTGTTAACCACACATGTGAATCAACCTTGAATAGGATAGAAAACACGCCTTATATTATACGTATATATCTGATACAATTTTGATGTGTCCACTCTTATCATATGACTTCCCTCTTATAGCATGGACGGGTCTGACAATAAATATGTGTAAGATACTATGACAACTGCAATGAGGTCAAAACAAACGTATTGATATAACCCATACCCATTCCTTTTGTGGTTTGGGTGGTGTTTGTTTCCGTGTATTTCAGCAGAGCACTAATAAACATGCCCATTGCTTTGCAGGAACATGAACAGCAACCATAAAAAGGTGGCATAACCCTGACCTGGTGCCGCATGTCCCATCTCCATCAGGCCTCTCAAGCATGTTTACAGACCAGCAACGACGGGACCACCCCCTCCTCACCACCCATACCCAATCAAGCGGCAGTCATGACCACCTGTTTGTGAATCCCTGATGGAAGCAACTAATGTGTAGTTCATCTAACGGTCTATAGGTGGCTCGCGGTGGTCACCATTCTAAGTCAATGGGAAAATTGTGATTTAATTCTCGAAATACAAAGCGAATACATTTTTTATTTGTTTGGTTAGGATCTCAGTGGCTAGTTCATCTCCATATTATTTATTTTGAGAGGTCCCATTTGACAGTTGTATTTAATTAAAAGTTTTACGGCACCCATAAAGTGAGATCTAAGGCTTCATAACGTTTGTGTGTAAACCAATGGGGTCACGGATGCTACGTCCATATTTTTTATAGTGTTTGTACCCAATCCATCTAATGGCACATAACAATGCATGATGGATTTATCTGAGCCAGGCATGTTGCTGTTAATACAATCAGGTGGTTACATGTCTGTAGAATTTCTCTTTATCGCTAAACACACCATCAAAGTGCCACCAGTTTTGGGGGTAACACACTACAAAAGTCACGCGTTACTGTAATATATTACTTTCATCAGTAACTTAGTAATATAACAAATTTACTTATTTATTTACCATCCGATATCAAGTGTTTTTTTAATATTTATAATAAATTAGGCAAAGATTTGTGCTCACCAAGCACCTCCACCAGACAAAAATGTATAATATCCGTGACCGTGAAGAAGACTGTTGCCATTTGCAGCTCTAAAATGTCTGGTGAAACATACTTACCCTGCTGTTGCTATTGAATAACTAAGCCTAACGAAAAGTGAAAAGCTTTACCGTATTTGCCGACATGTGTTTTCTGTTTTGAATCAAAAAAATAATTACTCTCACATACGAACCGACATAGAGGTTTAGCTATTGTAAGTCAGGCTAAATGATAACACAATGAAAAATAGGCATATATGTAATAATTACGTTGTTATTCGGTCTGACGAAAAGGGAGAATGTTTAACTTAGAGCCGATATATCCGTCATCAGAATCAGAAAAAAAATGCTTGTTCAGTGTTTTAATTTGAACATTAATGCATCATAAATCAGATAACATGTTCATAGGTCCGGGCCCTACTAGACCTAGACCTAGACCTACTAGACCTAATAGCCTTCTTTTGAAGGAGTTCTTTATTGGTGCAGTGCTGTCATATGTGCGCTCTTCCATTATTAAGTCAGAGGCGGACTTCTGCCTGTCTGTCTGAAAGTAGTGTAATAAGTAATATAACAAGTTACCAGAGCCATGCAGTAATATTGTAACTACTTTCAAATGGAAGTAAGCAGTGAGTGATCAGTGGATGAGTAATATATTACATTTTGAAAGTAACTTCCACACCACTGAGTACCACCATAGCGTTTGCCTGTCTATGGCTTTTATCTAAAGAAAAAAATTGAGAACAAAAATGCAACTGGGAATTTGATTATTTCTTCTGCGTACCTAATCAGTGACGTACAGCACAGCCACTGGGTGACTTGTTGGGTGTAAACAGTGTTGTAGCTCTGTCAGCTCTGACCTTCATATACACAAGGTCTGGACACATGGAATCCATACGGAACAGGGAACTACACAGAAACAGAAAGGCATTTACAATGCAAAAAAACAACACTGGAATCTTAAAGGAAGTGGAGGCCTTCACCTACCTAGGTCGTGTGGTAGACACCACTGGAGGGACAGAGGCAGACGTCAAGAGCAGGATGGACAAGGCCAGGGTGCTGTTGAAGATGCTCAGGAAGATCCCGAGCTCCAAAACCATCTCAACCGACAGCAAGCTACGCATCTACCACCACAAGGTCATGCTCTACGGATCGGAAACATTGGAGAAGAACAACAACAACAACGACTACAAGACTACAAGACATTCCCCAACAACCGCCTGAGGAGGATCCTGAACATCTGGTGGAGGGACAGACATGGCAGTAATGTGGACCTGCGGGAAAGAACTGCACAGGATCCCCTTCACCTACAGATGCTGAAAAGAAAGTGCCGCTGGATAGGACACACCCTGAGGAAGGGCGCATGGGCTCCTCTAGGGATGCACCCTAGAGGAGCCAAGGGCTTAAGTCAAGTAAGTCACACTGACATCTTAAAGGCTGTAATGTAAGTAAGGGATAATCCACAACTAGGTGTGGTGTTATCGAAAAATAGTGCACCTCCGCTTCCCGTCAGGGGGGATTCTTGCCCCACGCCGTGCTTTATTTTTATTTTTTTACACCACACCTAGGAGTGGATTATCCCGCTTATACCACGGCCACTTGTGAACATTCACATTAATGGCCAGTCTCAAAATAATGCACACCTCTTCGCCACTAGAATTGTCACTGGCTGTGGTATACGACATTTTAATCAACATAGGAGTGCATAAAATTAGTATAGATGGTGATCATTTACATTTAGGATTTCTACAAAGCATTTACTCATGGCCTGTAATGCCAATGGCTCATCCTAAGGGTGTGGGGACAGTGGAACCATCAAGATCTCCACTAAAGTGGAGAAAAAAGAGAAAAAAGGAATGAAAGGCTTTGGTAATATGCCAATAATCTGCTTGCCTTATATGCCCTGTATAATAACCATGTTTTTTGTGATTTCATATATATATATCATATATCCGGCAGAAGTAATCAACCATAGGAGTCCTTCAACCTGTGCAGCTTTTCCTGGAACATTAATAACTCCATAACGTAAACTAAATGAATAACTCCATGACGATGGTTTGTGTGTGTGTCATGACTTCCTGGTGAATGAATAAAAATCGTAATGTGTTTGGAGAGGTGCTGTGGAGTTGAGGATGGTGTGTGTGTATGTGATTGAGTGTATGTGTGGTTGTGTGTGGTTGCGCGCGTGTGGGTGTGTGTTTCCCCGGGTGTGTATGTGAACGCATGCATGTGCTTTGCACGCCTTCTGAATGGCGGTGGATGGATAAGCGGCTTCCCGTGTTCCTGTCAGCCGGCACCAAAAACAAGCAGAAGAGACGCTGGCTGTAGCTCCCAGGGGTCTTGTGAAGGAGCCATATGGCAGACCTGGTGGAAGGAATCTGTCTCCTGCCTGTCGCCAGTCATCGCCACCACCACCCCTCCCTCCCACCCTCCCTCCCTCCCAGGCCTGGAGCCTGACTGGACTGCACAGCTAGCTAACCACCAAGCTAGCCTGCGGACTAGCCGTTTAACTAGCCAGCCGGTTAGCCGTTTAACGAGCCAACGGGCTAGCCGTTTAACTAGCCAGCGGGCTAGCCGTTTAACTAGCCAGCGGCCTAGTGGTTTAACTAGCCAGCAAGCTAGCTAACTCAGTTGTAGTGTTTTTGTAGTTCAGTGTGGTAGAGCATGATATGAACACTGTTATGGTTAGGGATTTGATTCCCAATGGGCCACTCAATGAAAACAAATGTATGCACTCATGGTACTGTGAGATGCATTGGATGAACTTGTGTTGGATAAACCATTTTAATGCCAGGGATTCTTGAAGGTTAGGAGGGTTGACAGCCAAAATGGCACCATACCAGAAGACATTGAGTCCAGTTATTACAGTGAAAGGCAAAGGCAGAGCTGGGGTGGTTTAATTTATTACTATTTTATCACAGAAAAAACAATGTTAAGTCGGGTATGTGGAACCCTTTAAAGAGACAAAACAACTCTGACAGCATCAGTAGCAACCTGAAAACCAACCCTGCAGACACTCACACTACATTGATTTGAAATGCAAAGTTTGATGTGAAACATATAAAACCCATCTCAAGAACCCTTTTTCCATCGAGATGCATCTAAAAGTGTGTATATAGTATATATAAGAGATATATAGTCACATATGATGACATCATTGCTGACAGTACACAGCTTAATAAACTTACAAAAACTCCACTGGCCTTAAAAGATGTATTGAATTAGTCAACCATTTGCCCTTAATGACACTGGATTAATTAAATTCTCTTTTCAGCATAAAAGCAGCAAATGATTTAGGATCAAGGCTTTGGGCTTTTACTGCAGGGAACCAAAATGCACTTTGTTTGTTTATGGATTAATCATCTGAAAATAAATGTCTACTGAGTGTTTCTTTTATGTTACTACTGCTACTACTTCTCATGTCCTTCTCAAGACCCTGCAAAGTTTACTTTCTGGGGAAGCTCCTAGTTGAGTATTAAAAGAACAGATAGACCCTTACATTCAGTAGCGACGGCTTCCACTGCTGTCCAAAAACACATTAAAACAAGACCCTGAGCTGTGATATGGATGTGGTAACAGAAACGTCCTAATAGGAGTACATTCAGCCATTATACCGACATTGTTCCTACATAGTCCTACACTTCCTACAATAATTGCAACAGGCACAAGTGGTTATGAAGCTCTAAGCCCTGTTAGGGATCCACTGTCGTGTTTAGCGTGTGTCTTCCGTGAACGGAACACCCTGGGTTAGACGCTTCACTTCTTGCCGGGCTGACGCCAAGCAGCCGGGCCCTCTCGTGGGAATATTATTGCCTCCTGTTATCACTGGGGCCTGGAGGTGGGGAGAGCAGGGGTAGGGGGGTGAGGCCAGAGGGAAATCAGAGTGAACCGAGAGGGGAGGGCCCGCTTAAATGGAGATGGAGAAACAAGGGTTGAATGGAAAACAATGAAACTAGGAAGAGAACCACGAAGGGTTGAGGAGGAGTTGAGGTTGGCTGGTAAACACACACACACATACACACACACACACAGACACATACATACACACACACACACACACACACGTTGGACCCCCCCTTAACCCACAGCATGACCATTGGTTGTAATTATTGTCCACCCTGGCTCATATGTACAACAATTACTCCTTTCTTGAACAGGACCATTTTGTTGCAACTACAACATCTAAAGCCTCTTAGATTTAATTTAATTTCATTCTCTTCCATTCACAATGCGCGTGTCCGGGAGGAGATGAGCATCCTCATCTGTCTCAGTCTCTTATCTTTGTACCGATGTTCAAGTTAGGTGCACTTTAAACAATAGGAGTCACTCAGCCGTATGACACCAAGCCCTTCTAAGCCAGGGGAACTAAGTGGTTTTGGTTGCATCAAGGAGAGTGTCACCACCACATTGTCATTAGTCTACATGTCCCTCAAACCTGGCAGGGAACACTATCTATATCTACAAACAACCAGCTCCATTTCCCCAAGGGTTCAGTGCGTGAGTTAACACAGAACAGGCTACTACTTTACAGGTCATGGCACAGGTCAATACGAGCCAAATGTCATGGACTTATCTCTGGCCCTCAATACGCTCTGCTGAAGGAGCTGGCCCAGTCGAGCTCCAAAAGGCAGAAACAAGGCACACACACGTCTCATCAACAGGGCTCTGGGGCTGCTCTCTAGCTTATTATCCGAGAGATGTTGAAATAGTCACGGTCACAGTCAGTGCCCTGCCATTTCCTCCTGATTTTAAACACCATTCTTTCACTGACAATGGAGTCCGAGAGAATAAAAGCTTATTTGGTTATTTTGACATTCTTCCTGATTGGACGTTCAGAAATTATATTGTTTTACTTTAAGTCCTATTGTATCTGTTTGTTCTCTTCCAGACATCACCATTTTAGATTATGTGTTGTTAGGCGATGAATGAGATCCCTGTTTGTGTCCTTATCACAGGAAATCAAAAGAATGAAATACTGAAATAAATATCATGAGTCATGTTTCTGTACACGCATGACTCACCGCCATTTCCGTGTTGATTAAACCGTCACCGTCATTTCTTCATTAGCGATACTAAAAACAGTGTCCCTAAGCTAATAACAAGGGGAAGAAACATAATTACAAACAAAATGTAACTTCCTGTTGACTCGATAGTGGCTACATCGTCAACCTTTTCTGTGAAAACATTGTAGCTTTTCTTTGGACAAGAGTAGGTCAGATTAATATTTTTTATAAAAATATTGTAATAATGTAGAAAAGGCAGGAAATCAATTGAAAGCCAATAAAGGTTTCCTGCAGCGGCGTCTTTAATCCAGTGGTGGGGCCAGAAGCCACACTGAGCCTCCACATTGAGGACTCCTCACATCCAAAATCAATGGGACAGGCTGTGTTTGCCCTCCAAGCAGCGTGTGTGTGTGTGTGTGTGTGTTTGTGTTTGTGTGTACTGTGCAACTGCAAAAATGAAGCCACACATACTCCTCTGTTGTTAGGCGAGTGTGACAGTTTTTGCATTCAGAACCACGGACAGTGCTTTTGCGCATGCCTTGCAACACACACAGGAGCTAGGCCTCCAGGCCTAGCAGGGAGGACGCTACCCAGGGTTGGATTGGTTGTCCTCCATGCCGGTGGCTCCAAATACCTCCGTAGAGAACGGAGCTAATAGGAAAACAAGCGATTGAACTAAAGGTAGCCGACTGCATTGTTTCATGAAAGGAATACTACAGCCAGAGTCAGCTTGTTCACTGTATTGAGTCCGCCCTGCACTTCATGGGTCATTAGAAGATGAAAGTTGCCTGGGTCCAGACCTTTGAATCCGCCCACTCCACCGAGCTGACTGATGGTCTGGCATCGTGACATGAAACAGCGATTTCCTGGATGAAAAAGTGATTATCCAATGAGTGCCACGGGCGGGACTAACGCCGCTGTCAAGCTGTTGACAACGGCTCCGATTTACATTTCTTTAGAATAATTTGCGAATTTTCAACCCTGACGAGTAGTCAAAAACATTTTACACAAATCCTCCCAGAATGGACACCCGGTCTATATGGGAGAAGTACCCCGACATCTCGGAAACTTTCACTTAATGGGTTCTCTTTCGTGTTTGGGCTGCTGAATAATAATCTTGAATTAGATATGACTTGATTAACACATTTGTTTTACATAGACGGCATGTCTTCTCAATACCGCCCGATATCGTAGTTTGTTTTTACTTCACTCCACTCTTAAAACCCCGGCAAAACCGGTTGGCATGGCGACGCATTGTTGGTCTCTAGTGATTGGTTAGGGAGAATCAAATCCCCCTCCCCCACATAAATCTGTTAGAGTGGAGGCCATGTCAGACAGCAGCTGAAAATGGAGTGTAACAAGTTGACAATTCTGTCTGATATCAGGCTAAGATGAAAACCCAATGGAGCCAGACTCTTCTAACATACCCCATGTCCTGAGATGAACATGAAAGGCTTTATGAAAGAAAATACGAATGGACAAAATAATAGTGCATTATGTCAGGTTATGATAGGTTATGATGGACATGGGTAGTGACTTTAGTCCTTGAATCGGTTCCCATGATTCCTGGATAGTCTACAAGGCTGCGAATCATTTATTTCACACCAAAAAAGAATTACTTAAAAAATCAATGTTAGCACCGAACAGGCAAAGGAGCTCTGATGGAGCTCTGAAGGGAATCGTTGACGGGCACATTCACATAGGTAAGCCTAAAGCGGTCAACACATGATGAGCGTCCAGCAAAGCACTGGACCCTAGGTTGGACGTAGGAAAATAGCCAGCCAATAGACGAGAGTTCAATGCTTTTAACTCAAAATAAATTAAAATCAAATCAAATAAAACCATGGAAAAATGTATTTAGGTTTTAAAAATGAAGAAAACCGTTGGCGATTAGATTCCGTTGGTTTTCGAAAGTCAAACAAAGCTGTAATCTGATTGGATGCGCTTTGAGAGGTCAGCGTCAAGCGTGTCGAAGTTGAAATGATTTGAACTTTGAGCACAGCGTCAAGGTGGAACATCCGAGCGGTCCGCTACGCCCAGCGTAGCGTCAACGCTAGGTTGGGCTGCAATGCTCAACTCCATAGGAATACATTGGCAACGCCGACACTGAAAGCTCATCATGTGTTGGCCACTTATGTATAGAGCCTGAGGCAGCCGACCATCACACTCACCCTGATGCATCCTAGCTCTAGTTGGTTCTTCAATGTCCATTTTTGTTCCCTTCTCTGCAACTCTCTCTCCGTTTATCTCTCTCTGTCTCTCTGTCTTTGAAAAGAAATCAATCAGTGCTTTGCAGGGGGAAGGGGATGGGATCTGGTGAAGGTCAGCCTTTGAAACCTGACACATGATTGGCAGTCAATGATCATACCCCAGGGAATGGGGAGTATCGTGGGGGGACCTGGTGGGTAACCCTATTGAAATCTAACAACAACGAAAAAACTCTGAAGCTTCATTTGGAGATGGGAAGCATGGAGATGATAGCGGCGCTCTCATCTTGAGAGAGAGAGAAAGATGAAATAGGTTGGATTCAGAGCTTCCATCTCATTATCTCGGTACCTCCTCAACATCTGAACAAAGCACATTCACAGGGACGCAAAAAAAACAAGCCGCAGAAATCTCAAACAAGATGAACACAAAAAATAAGTGATCCGATATAAAGAAATTGAATTGGTAACAGACTCCATCCATTCATTCTAAATGTCACTGTGTTCTACTTCAAAGCGTGTGTGTGTGTTTAGCTGCTGGGGTATGAAAACTGTCCCCCTGACTGCATGTCAGATGCCATCAGCGACCCGCCACGCTGCGGCGATTTCAGTCAGAATGTCCCGCAGTCCACCCAGAGAGTCTTTGGTTCTTCTGCTACTTATATACAGTATATGCACTTGCGTGGCATATACTGTATATAAAAAATTTAAATGGTAAAACAAAGCGAGGAAATGTTTTAAACCCTGGCATGGCTTGAGGGTAGTTTTAGTATTTTTTTTATCTTAAAGGGGTTTTCAGCCAATGGGAAGAGAAGAGGGTGACGGCAGCAACCGACGGGGTCGATCATTAATCTTCCACCTGCCGTCGGATAACGTGTGAAGGAAGCACCCCCCGATCAATCAATATCTGGTGTAATCTCTGTGCCCCCCCCCACCCCCGTACACACACTCACACACACACACACTCAATGTTATGTGTATGCCTCACACACACCGCCTATCTGACCGCCTACGTTTCTGTACCTGGTTGCCAGGTACAGGTACATTATTACATTATACTCGTGTTTTTGCAAGCAATGAGCGAAAAAGTCTCAATCAATAGACAATACAGATTAGAAAATAGACATCACGCAACCGTCCTGAACTGCAGTATGCAAATAAGCAACACTCATCAATCACCACTACCCCATACACAATTAACATGACCTACCTAGCCTTGATCTCCCATGATGCATTGCAGCACACCAGATCTGAGGGGCCCCCCCACAGGTTCTGGTGCACCCTCTCTGTCACCGCAACCTTCCTCCCCACCACCACAGCCAATTCTCTGTACTTTTCTGGGATCAATAGCGTGGAGGTGGAGCCTCCGATGGTTCTAATGAGCTCTGGCCCTGGTATCACTGTGACCTTTAGTGGGCCGCGCCCCCACAGGTGTCCATCCTCTCCCTTTGTAGCCAGGTGGGGAGCCAGGGAACCCTCCATGTCACAGACTTCTCTAAGCCCCCCCCCCCAACATACACATACACATACACACACACACACACACACACAGGGTGTTTTCATTTCATTTCAGTCTGCAGCCCCTGAAATTAATCTGGTAACTGTACATGTTCAATAAGGCCAGGACAGATCCCATTAAACAATTATTAGTTTCCTTCAGATGTGGGTCTTCAGTTGGACTTGAGGCTTAGTTTAAGCAGGAGTTATGTAGCTTGAAGTTAATAATTAGTAACCATAATACTGACTTCAATCTAATCGAAAATATAATATGGCATTTTGTTTAGTAACAGCGCCAGTTGACAAAGACATGACTGTGAGAACATAAGTACACCATGTGGTTTGTTGTTCTGTAGATCTGAAGCGTCCTCCAGAACTAAAAGATGGATGAGATTGGCTAAACAATCTAACACTACTTTATCCAAACTCCACTACAGACATCTTCAATAATATGAAGCGACAGGCCTCTTTTAATCATTAGGCCCAAACACAGATTGCATTATAAGAAATCAAGTTAGAAATGGCTGCTTCTCAATAATATAAAATGACAGCACTCTGTGGCTAAAAATCGAATCGCCTTGGGTTTGTGGTATTTAGTTAGGAATGCAATTATTTTTGGGTTGAATAAAAAAAATATGCCAACAAACAAATCTGTGTATCTGTGTATTAACTGTCAGATTTTATTAAAAAGGAGTCACAGCATTATAAAGACACAAAACACTTGCACCCATAAGAGATAACTTTAGAGCTATTTCATCAACACGTAACAAGATTAGTGTTAGAGCAGCAGTTCATGCTGTGTGTCTGGTTTACTGGTTCTAGATGTCTTGTTGCCAATACTAAACACTCAATGCATGTCACCAAACACTGAAGTACAACCTCCAGAACACAGGTTGTTGTGACTGATGTTTCGCATTTGCTCCAGTTAGTGAATGATGTTTATTGTGCTCTGTGGTTTCAAATATCAAATTCAGAGTTTGGTTAATCGATCTTGATATGCGAAGTGAATCAGCTAAATTAGCAAAAAGCTAATTGCTATGGGCCTAATATAATGGGCCCATGATGGATCTACTTACACTCTTATCGATGCATTTACACAATGAGGTCTCCAGTATCCTGTTGTAGTTGTTCCACTAAAAGACTATTCATAGAAATGGTAAATGAGCAAGAACATCGTAAGCGCCTCCTGGGCTGAAGTATGAAAACCCGCTATTTGCTGTTATATTGCTTACTTGCAAAGAGAGAGAGAGAATGGGAGGAAGTGGGGGAGCCATTTTCTGTAAATGTCAGATGCCGGCGAGCGCTAAAGGCCTGGCATTGAGGAGGAGGTCACTAAACATCGTGACAGGTGACCCTATGCCCCAGGTTACTGTGGTAACATCAAAGCCAACGACATGTGGCGAGTCGCCCCGCGCCGGTGGGGGAGAGCCACATACGAAAATAATGCGCCCCCTGCTGGATGACGGGTTCATATGCCTCACACGCGTGCCTGGCTGGATGTGGCCGACAGGGAAAACGTTAACTGG
>OOFB01005768.1:0-10547 GCA_900323305.1 Trachyrincus murrayi
CTACAGCCTCCACCCAACAAGCCCTTCATAACCAAGTCAGGCGGTGCCATCATCAGGGACTGCTGTGGCACCACCCAGTGTGCCGTCATGTGATCCAGAGACCTCCGTGCCATGTGCCCCCCCCCCCCCCCCCCACCCCCCCCCCCCCCCCCCCCCGCCCCCCCCCCCCCCCACTATACCTACCACCTGGTTACCTCTCCCCTCTATCACATAGACCCGCTCCGTGACCCCCCTGAACTCCGAGGGATGTTCCCCCACACTGAGTGGGGGGGATCAGGTTTATTAATACTATGCTATACGTGGATCGAGTTGCGCGTTTATGCACAAATTACATTATGGTTGAGTTGAGGTGGTATTTGATCCCTAGTCGAGCCTGAGGGGAAACATCACGTTTAAGATGTTCAGCAGATTGCATTTATCGTGTGGGTGAGCTTCAGATAAGGATTTGTGGGACATTTCGGTCATGTTAGTCTTTGGCAGAGGATAAATAAATGTGCCCACAGGAGCAAAAGATATTGCTTTTGCCTACTGAGAGGGCAATCCGGGGTATGAAGATATTGCATACTTACAGTACGCAGAACAGCAAGCACAATGCATGTCCCAATGTCAACTTTACCTGTCCATGTTCTCTGACCACTAGAAAATCGTTTTGTAATTCTCCTCATTGTGGATAACGGGTATTTATGCTTCCATTTAACACAGGTAATGTCGACCCTGGAAATTTTAGCTTTTACTTTGCCTCCCGTTGGTAGGTTGTCTTTGATCCAATCAGAGACTAGGACACTGGGTTAAACCAAACAACGTGTCTGATGATTGGAGGAACCCAGTGCATACCTGGGAAATACGGCCCATTGTGTCAGACTCCTTTGTCCCTGATTTCAGAAAATGATCTTGCTTAATAATTTGATAGAGCAGTGCTATAATTTAATCTACACACATTTAAAAGCAGTTTCTCCACATATACTGTAGTATTTAGTAGTACTAAACAAATCAACATTCATTAAATTGTAATAATCTGTTTTAGGATCATTCGGGATGTGTAGATAACTAAATATTGAAAAATGCATTTCTAAAACATGGCGTCCGTTTTCATCAGCATTTGTAACAGTGATCCGACTCATTCTGCTATGAATGTCACTGTATCGCTGGCAATACAAGTATCCTAAGCCTCAGCATTACAAATGACCATACTGCTGCAATAGCATTCAAAACATCCATGGATATTAGCAACAACAGCAACTTGCATCCGGTTACTTTAATATAGCAGTGGATGATAAGAGTGAGGCTCTTGTAAATGCCTAGGTTATGCTAAGTCAAGCGTATTTAACGAATTAGTGACTCATGGCACTGTTGAGACTTTGATTTCCTCCTTATATTACTTAGCATTTAGCAGTAGTGACTTTATCAAGGTACTATGTTATACATTACAGTATATATGCAGAACGGATTAATCTGATTGTATATAGATGTTTCAATAAAAAGGCATCTTTCAAGAACAAGGGTAATTTCTTCCTCAATTCTGAAATTAACACAACAAATAAATAAACAGAAGTCATGAAAAAGGTAGATATAATGCTTGTGAAATTTATTAACAGAAATCATCTTGGTCCCTTCAGCAATGACAGAATATTGCAGCAGCGTATTATTCAGTGAGGTAATGAAACTGAGTTCAGGGGGAGGTTAGAAGGTGAATCTATCCCCAGATCAAATGCTGAGCTAGGGGGTGAAACGAGTAAGGGTGAAGGGGTAGGAGATCACTGGCACAGAACTGAATTAAGCCTGTTGCAGACTTGGGGAATCACCGTAAGATGAAATGTAGGGCCGGTAGGATTCCAGGATATCCCAAAGCCATGTCCCAAAGAATCCAGGGGTGACGGGAGTGAAATGGTTGATCGGACAGAAGAGCAGTACACCGAAAAAAAAAAAAAAAAAATCACGTGGGGGAGGGCGGAGTCGCATAATGCATCTTTCATGAACCATGAACCAAAACTATGCAAACATGCATATTTTCAACTGGCACTGGCTTCTGATTGATGTAACCAAACTTTTAAAAAAAGACGACGAATCTTGATATAAGCTCTTGTTAACCCTTTAAAATGGAGTTGGTGGGCACCGTACCATATAAGGAGTGTTGGAGTCTGCCCAACAAAGTCAGTCTAAATTATTATTCTTTTTTATTAACCATTAATGCCATCAATTCAAAATTCCTAACTTTCTTGATAAAATTATGTAAACTTTGCAGCAAAAGACTTAAATAATTTGTTGTTCAACATCATCTAAAAACACGGGGGGGGGGGGCAATATGTGGAGACTGTAGGAAAAATGTGTAGGAAATCAGAGGTAGAAATGCTTACACTTTTCACAGGTTTAAACATTAAGTCTAAAGCAAATCCTAACAGGTGAACATATGCCATTTCTTAAACTGACCGGCAGGAATAACGCTGGAATAGAGTAGAAGCGGAGGACATGGGCTCTTACCCATCCTGTGGACATTTTCCATCAACGCAAACAAAACCCAAACTTTTTCTGTAAATAGACATGCCTTCGACGGCCTCGATACACTCGCTGTTGGCAGCAGCGGTTAAGAGGACCTCTCCACAGCCAGCGCTCTCAAACACTCAAAGACGGGTGGAAAAGAAATTACTTTGAAAATCATTGCACGTCAATAGGTTAAAAACTATATCTACAAGATTGAGACATTGACGAGGCACCCGACAGCAATCCCATCAGCTCTGTGGCAGATACAAGCCATTGTAAAAGCCAGGCAGATTCCAGAGAGAACCGCGGGGGCACAACACCATGTCAAAACCCATTCTGTGGGGAGCCACATGGAGCCTAACATCTCTACAGCATCCCAACTCCTTAGTAAAAATTCACAGATCCTTTCGACTTCATTCAAAAAAATAATAATCAAACGCAACACAGGGGTGCAATGTGCTCCCCTGCAATTCACCAACCAAGACAAGACGGCCACTGCCAGTTACATTGGCCACTCGCAACAAGGTTCAAACAAAACAACCCTGAGCTTTTAAGTGAAGTGTGCAAGGATGGCATCCAGTCCAAATTCCACAAAACATGGGGGGGTGGGGGGTGGGAAATAAAAACCAAACCAGAAAGCAAAAGGACTAGACTGATCTTGATTAGTGTCTTGTTGTCACCTGGGTCCCGGCTGTCTCTCTGGGGCTTACACCATGCATAGAGTCATCTATGCACCCATACATATTTCACGCCAACCAAACTCAAGTGTCAGCCACACAGACTGAATACAGCCACAAGAACACACGCGTGCTAGGCTGCTAGCGGGCAGATACCGGCTGATGCAGCTTACATACTGCTGCCCAAGAACACTTGGCATACAACGCACGTGAGAGCCTTTTATGGGCCGTGAGAAGTGAAAGACCCGTCAGCCGCGGTCATCAAAGGAAAGTCATTTAAACATTCATGTCCGATCTGGTCCTACGCCATGTAACGAAAAGATGGAAAGAATGGGGAATGGATTACCATTAAGATAAACTATCTCTTAACCAACATGTGACTAAAATGCCCAAGGTGAAACGTGAAAGAATGAACTGGGCAGTTCCTACATTATGTGACATCTCATCTTACCAGCTGCTTGAAAAGCAATCTCGGACATGCATCCCAAAAAATGTCCTTTAAAGTCCAGAACTAAATTGCCCCGTCCTTTTCTGATATACAGCAAAGCGGTAAAGAAATATGTAAACCTTTAATGAAACACTCGAGCAACAAAACCGTGCTGCTCATTAATTAACTCTTAATAATCTTCAATATAATTACTTTAAGGTGTATTTGGCAACATACATATTAGGATTTAAAGGGAGACTATGCTACTGCTTCCAAGGGATTCTCCCAATGTTTTGGTTCTACATTCAGTGCCCACTAACTCCACGTCGGGTTCTGCAGTTCCAACAACTGTCAACTCGTGTTGGGTTTGCCCCACACAGGTTGACACATGTGACAGGAGAAAAGGATATTAAACCTTAAACAGAAGTGTGTTGATCTGTCAAACTAAACTGCTGCAGAAAGTCTGCAATAAAGGTCACGGCTAAGGTTGAACCTCAAGGTCAAACTGATACTCTCTTATAAAGGTCACGGTGAGGTCAAAGGAATAGTTGCTGAGTGATTGAAAGACAGGAATATGCTACAACCTGGGGGGGGGGCGGACAATGTACTCTTTCTACGAGTGTGTTCGGGGGGGATATATCATGTGTAATCGCTAAACTTATCTCAGGAGATAAACGTGAACCAACGTGTGAACCAACGTGTCTGTGTGTGTGTGTGTGTGTGTGTGTGTGTGTGTGTGTGTGTGTGTGTGTGTCGCCATCACGGGTCAAGCCTGGAATGAGAAGTTGGCGGCCAGCCTGATTTTGCCACGTGACACCCTTCTGTTGGGGCTCTCCATGGACCTCACGGTGGCGGGATGGGGGGGACTGTGCCCTCCCGAGCGTGTCACGGTACCAGGCTGCTGGTCCGCGGCCGGGCGCTCCCCGTCCACGGTGGCCGGAGGCCCGTCGCCCTCTAGAAGAACACGGATGGCTGTGGATCACACATTGAAAATGAAGTAAGTCATCGGCTTAAGATTACGATGCTAAACTATGCGTTTATCCAAAAGGACCACAATGGAAATAAGCCTTTACAGCTTTGTGTTTTATGCTTTTGATGAATGCGTTTTTGTTGTCTGTATGAGGCATCTCCGCATGAGTGGCAACCCATTTATTTTAAATATAATTCCTTAAATGAAATGATTGAAAAATGAAATCAATCCAAAAGAAAATAGATAAAAGTCACGCCTCGTCGGACATGCAAGTGAAATGAATTAACCTATGAAAACACATTCCTGTCATTCAAACTGACAGAACAGAACAAAGCAGTGAGGCGGGCGGGCGGGTGGGGGAAACTGACCTGTGCAGTCGGGCGGAGACCTTTCGAAGCGGATGAGGTCTGTGTGCTGGAGCGGCACAGGGTGGGGGTGGAGCTGGGGCGAGGGCAGGCTGGACGGCACCGGGCCACACAGCAGGTCCACCGGGGAGGTGTGGTACACGATCTCAGACTCCACCACCACGTCGTCGTCGTCCCCGCCTGGCAGCAGACCACACACACACACATTCAGTCAGAGAGAGAGCATTACATCAGGTTCCGATGGGCATCTCGTTGACCTTTTCTACCCTGGCTTCGATATGGGCTACGTTTCATCGCTTACTGCATTTCTGTCATCTGACACTGTTTCTTTGCAACACGGTGCTATATTAAGAAAAAGTTATTAATCATCATCATCATTTTCAGCTGTAGTTAAACACTGCGTGCCATAGGAATTTGGACAATATACATTTTCATCAAAGGGGGGTGGGGTACCTGGGGAACCAGTCCCTGAGTCAGCCAGGCTGGAAGGACTGGCACTCTGGCTGTCCCTGCTCTTCTCAGGCTGGGGGCTGCTGGAGGCCGCAGAGCTTGTTCGTGCTAAACACAAATCATAACAAGTGCACCCGTCAAGCTAACAGTATTGTACACCCTGCTTTACGAAACAACACCACGACGACTACAAACATCCATGTACAAACAGAGGAGTTAGGCCACTATAATCTCATGAAGCTGTTGACTTAAAACCTCCCTTTACCTTTCATATCGTTCTTCAGAACGATAATCCTCTTGTGGCCGTGCCCTTTGATCCAGATCATCTGACAATGACAAGACGACAAAAGGTCACAGGTCAAGCAGCAACAAACAAAAAATTAATTGTTTTTGCCCCCTGTAAGAAAACTGACATTTTACAGCTGCAATATGGAAGATTTGCCATTTGAAAGACGCCAATTTTAAAGTTTAGAAACTTTGAAAACCAGCTCTGCTCCTCAGCGCCTCCCTTCCCCTGTTCCCTCTTAAAGCATGCTTCTGATAGGCTACGAGGGTGAAAGTCATGCTTATCCATTTGATAACATCCACGGGGTGCGTGGATGTCAACTGGCTGTTGATTGGCCAGAAAACAGGCCAACGAACAGCGTTTCAGTGCCTTCTAATTTGCGTCTACACAAAACAGTGCGTTTTAGAGCACATAAACGGAAACATCTCGCATAGTGTCGTATGAAGGAGCGTCACGTCCGTCCCACCTGCGGAATGGCGCCGAGCAGGTCGTCGATGCTGGCGTAGCCGTAGGAGCGCGGCTGGAGGCTGTGGCCCGTGAACTTGCCGTAGGCGGCGGGGAACTCGGTGAGGAAGATCTGGTTGTAGTGGTAGGTGAGCAGCAGGCCGCGCACGCCCCGCGCAAACTGGTAGAGGTGAGTCAGTCTCACCCAGTCGCCCACTCGGACCCCGCCGCTGGCCACCGTGTCACAGTCCGGGTCCACGTCCTCGTGGTACAACTGGTGGGGGGGGGGGGCAAACAAGGTTAATGATGAAATGGGCTTGGCAGCCGTAGTCGTAGGATAAGTACTTCCTGGACGTTTACTGAAGCCGTAACATGAGGTTGAGTTTGTTCGTAGGGTGAATAATAATAATAAATGGATGAATTACTAAATCATAGTGGAATCAAAATAAATAAGCATACAGGACCTTACATTTTGCGGGGGGGAAAAGTACAACAAAAATACAACATGGGCAAGTTTAACACAGTCTCAGAAACGGATACTCCAAAAAACCAAAAGCTCCAAAACACCGGTTACCAAACCTACAAACCTAGACTACATCAAGCTTTGGCATTGTAGTCCACCCTCCCTCCCTCCCTCCCTCCCTCCCTCCCTCTCACCTCCACCAGGTAGGGCAGGCTCTTGAGCAGCTCGCTCAGGGAAAGGAAGCCGTATTCGCAGGGGTTGAGGATCACGGCGTGGGCCGCCAGGTACCAGCCGCTCAGCTCCTCCACGCTGACGCCCGTGGCCGTGTGCTCCTCCTCCTGGGCCATGAGCAGCGCCAGCAGCTGGCAGGAGAGCAGGCGCAGGGACTTCCTGTTGATCAGCTGCACTTCCCGTTGGCCCTCGGCACCGTCCACTACCTGCACGCACGCATGCAGACACAGAGACAGAGGTAGGAGGTCAACAACTGCCTGAATGGCAGAATATGGAGCTATCCCCCATAGGAACATATTCTAATGCAGAAGATGAATACAATACATATATACAAGCAATTTCTTTATTGCCTTGTATGGAGACACACGTTTTGTCTGCACAAGGCGGTTTAGGAGGAGTTTCATATTATCCACTTCCTGGTAGCCAGTGTGAATGATTGACCAATCAGTGAATGTCGTTTGCAGGACAAAATAACGAAACAGACGGGTAGTTAGTGGAATATCGGTGAATGCTCCAATTTGTTTGCTCAATAGCGAATGCACAGACGTGGCAAGGGCATGCTAGTTATTTGGCAAGAACAAACAAAAAACAAAAACAACAACAACACCTCCTAAATCCTCCCGATTCCCCACATCATTTTCCCCCAACCAAGACGAACAAGCGGCCACAGACAACTCCGCGCCAACCCGACCTCCAGCGGCAACAAAAGGCCTCGCATTAGCTCACGCTACCTTGACGACGTGGCAGAGTTTGGCCAGCAGGGCGGGCAGGGAGGCGGCGTCGTAGTCCTGCAGGCGGAGGCCGTAGCCGAACGTCTTGCTGTACTCGGCCAGCAGCAGGCTGACGGGCAGGCTGCAGTTCCTCTGGGAGCGCAGCAGCTTCACCAGCTGGGCGGCCAGGGCCTTCACCCGCTCCACCTCCGTCAGGGTGAGACCCTTCTCCTCGCCGCACTCCAGCACCTGGCGGGGGAGACGACACGCGGTTGAGAAGGACTAGCTTTTAGGGTGGCAGCACTTGGGAGGAAAAGACGGAAAATAAACACGAGAAGGGAGGTTCGCATTTATGTCGAGATTGAAAAGAATGGACTTTCTTTGTACGATTTAGCTTTTATCCGAAATAGTCTTAAAAGTGAAAGTTGGGCAGTATTGCTCAAGGACGTCTACCGGTAGGCTAAGGACATCCGGCTCCCAGCCAAAGAGGTCCCGAGTTCGATCCCCAAACACCCAAACCACTACACTATCCGGACACTCTTTTAATAACCAGGCCATCAGGCACTGGTTATTAAAATACATAATGAATTACTTGAACAAGGATCAATTCCAAACGACAACAATGACAAAAAATGTGCATTAAAAGCCCTTCACACTATAAAAACCCAATTTAAAAACCTATACACCATTATACTACAACATTATACTCCGTGTGTGGTAGAGAAGGGAGCCAGGATGAAGCCTTCCCCACCAGAGGGAGCGAGGGCTGGGGGGGGGGTTAACTTACAGTCAGCACCTCGGGGATGGCGTCAAACAGGTCCAGCAGCTTGGTGAAACCATAGAAGGTCAGCTTGCACTGGCGGCCGAAGTGGTGGTGGTAGGTGGGGATGAACTTGCTGAAGGGCATGCGGCAGTGGGGCTGGTGCCGCAGCAGGTCCACCACCTCCTTGCCAAACTGCTTGGTGCGTTCCATCTCCTCCACCGTGCGCTCTGTGCAGATTAATACGTTAATAATAATGTGGATGTATCGATATCAATCGATACAGAGAATGATGACGGTGAGTATATGGAGAACACCGACCATGGAAAAACCAATACGCCTCATATTAAAAAGGAGCTGCAGTTGAAGTATGCGACAAAAACCCTTTCTACTACAAACTGTATTCATGCGTGTGTGCGTGCGTGCATGCGTGATGTGTGCCAACCTCTCTTGGGAACGGAGATGGCCAGGTCGTTGTCCTGCGGCGTTATGGTGACGGTGGTGTCTGGCATCTCGTTCAGGAGGTCCATCAGGTCACAGATGCCGTAGTCGATCACCCGCCAGTCTCTGGAGAAACACCTGATGGAGGGCTGAGTGTTGAGAAGCGCAGTCTATTGCAGAGGCAATCAAGTCATCCCCCGCAACAAGTCGATATGAAGGCACGAGGAGATACATTATTTAAGCCCATTGGAGTGTTAGAGACGCAAATGGACAAGTTTCAATCTCTTGTATTAGAGCAATAAAGTTAAGAAGTACTCAATTCACCTGCAAAGGAACTTAGTGAATTCAGATCCATGCCATTAAGGAGCAGGTAGGGGTTAGGCATCTTGCTCAAGGATGCCTATAGGGACACGGACATGGGGATCGAACCTAGAACCTTTTGGTTGAGAGTCAAATGCCCTAGTCACTACACCAAGCTATTTTTAAGTCTGTTCCAACACATTCTTTAGCCAAACGGCAGTCAAATACACACTTTGTAGCTACGGCTTTACCCCAGTCTTTGTTTAGGACAGGGTGGTGATCAGTTCGAATGTCACACAGGTCTGGTTGTAGGAACAACTAAGCACTGACCAATGGTACGCCTGCATGAAGTCCTTGATGGCCACTTGCTTGCTGGCCTGGAACTTGAGCAGCTTGAGCAGATCCTGGGTGAAGCGCTTCACCTGGGCCCGGTGGGTCAGAGTTAGCAGTCGTTTGGTGCCCATGCCCAGGATCTGGAAGAAGCACAAACAATGCCGCAGGACTTGTGTGAGGAAGAATGTACAGCGAGCCGGTCATCATTGCGAAATAAACCCCGACAGGATGATGCAGGGGTCTTGAATCACCCTGAAGGGGTTTATTTCGCAATAATTACCGGCTCGCTGTACATTATCCCGCTTATTACACGGCTACTTACTAAAGAATTACTTAGGGTTATGGACAATTTTACCCAAATGTTTATTGAAACATAAAACATGACTTTTTTGGTCTAGTAAAAACGTTAGATGATATACTTCAAATGTTGAAAAAATATGAGTGTTGTTGGTTCCGCTATCCAGATCTGCATGTTAATTCGAGAGGCATTTGGTAAATTATTTTAAAAATAAATGTTACCAATTATTTTAAGATATTAAATAGCAATGCCAGAAACAAATATTTGTAAAATCCTACTTCCCATGTATTAGCATTTTTAAGACTTTTGAAGGATCCGCGGGAACCCTGAATACAGATGAATGAATACTGATTTAAGACATTTTAATACCAATTAAGGCCTTATTTTTAGATTGATGCCTTTTAAGCTTTTTTAAGGATCAGCAGGAATCCTGAGTGCAGTCGTAAGACAGGAGGGTTATCCATCATAGGATTAGAAAACAATGAAATTTATGCAAGGGCCAGCATTACCTGGACCTGGTGTTTCTTAGTTTTTATGGGAAATGACTACATAGCATATTTTACACTATATACCTAGGTGGCCAACAGGCAATGGTAGATGGAATCGACAGCGTTTTTCAAAACTCTAACTTTAACTTTAAGTTTTGTACCCATGGTAGTCTTGAGTCGTGATTGGGGAGGGTTCGGCCTTCAAAGTTCTCGTTTGAATATTTGCTACTACCACCAAGATCTGCACCCGCGGCGGCTCCACCCGGGCCCACGCCCTAGGCTTCCGTGCTCACCGCGGCGGCCCTCCTACTCATCGCGGCGTAGCCCACGTGGCTCTGATCGCCAGGTGCTGTCATCATAGTGTAGCCTGTCTTTAAGTGTGCTTTGCTGGGGTTATACTGTGTGTGTGTGTGTGGGGGGGGGGGG
>OOFB01005768.1:13290-31677 GCA_900323305.1 Trachyrincus murrayi
CCGATCTTGTAACGGTGCAGTCCGCTGATGGCGCTGATCGCCTGCTGCACGGACACCATCTGGACGGTGGCCTTCAGCTGGTAGTCTGTGTGGGGGCTCAGGTCCACACATTTCACCTAGACACACACACACACACACACACACACACACACACACACACACACACACACACACACACACACACACACACACACACACACACACACACACACACACACACACACACACACACACACACACAAGTTGGATAATGTAAACAGTGCACAGTTACCCAAGCACAGGTGTACATTGTTGTGGAAATTCTACTCAAAATTAGGAGACTGAGCAGAGTAATATTTGATATAACATTTGGGAAATAAATGGAGCAGTTATACAGCAGACAAAGGTCTGCCTAACAACAAACATTGTAAATTCCCAATCTGTACAGAGAAACACTTGAAGGACACTGTGCTTGGCATGTCCTTGCATGGGCGCCGTGTCTCTGTGTGCCAGGAGCTGTCCGGCATGTTCTGGGCCGAGCACATATTTACATGTTGCCCCAGGCATGTATGAACCGTTATGAAGTTGTAAACATCCTTGAGAACGGTGTGGTGAGAAACCTAACTCTTACTGTTTTCTGAATTTAATATATATTTAATTGAATATATATAATATTAAGAGTATAAAGAAGAGATAGAACACAATACAAATGTTCTACCACAACATAATGGCCAAGGACACTGCATTGGCAGATGCACCCAAAAAACATGAAGCAAAGAAATCCCAACAAGTTTGATTTGATGGGTCTGGCCAGAGGCATTGACAGATGTAATACGACGTTTCTTAGCTACCCTGCCGTAACGGGAGAAGGTGTTGCTCAGCGTCTGCTGCAGTTCCTTCCGGGACATCCTGTAGTCCAGGTTAGCGACCTGAACCTCTGGGCCGTCCCGCAGGAGCTCCACGGGGCTGTCTGGACCAGGACTACGGGGGCCGGGGAGGAGAGGAGAGGAGCGGCTGGACAGGCAGGGGGATGCGTTCCTTGAGGTGGGTGGTCGAAGAGGGCTTAAGTTAGTTTGTAATGCATGGGAACAATTGTGTGTCCTACATTTTGTTTGACAAGTCCTGCCGTCTTGACACAGAAATTAGGAAATATGTGAAGGGTTTGATGGGACGGTGAAGTCATGGTATGAAACATGTAAAATGGGGAAACATTTCATGAATCTAAACTAAAACAATCCAGGTCAAACAAGACCATTTATCTGACCTGGAGGACCAGGATCCCTTAGAGACGACCAGAGGACTGAAGCTGTGGTGGAGGTTGAGTTTGCTGAAGGCGGAAGGTGTGCTGACCAGGAAATCTGCGGAGGCCCTGTCTCCTCGCTCCATCGGAGGCTCTACTGTCCGCCGAGGACTTGAACTGTCTCCCCTACGCGGACACAGGAAAGAAACCACAAGAGGCACAAGAGTCAGGATATCCCAGGGTTCACCATGGGCTAATCTCGGATCCAGCAGTCCTATGTGATAGCAGAACTTCTGGGGGGAGACGGCATAGAGCCTGGGGCGGAAAACCAAAAACTGAAAGTTTCCTTGTTTCCGTTAAGAGCTATTCTACCGAAGAGAAAGTATCCACGAGTCGATGAAGCGTAATGCTGGCCGAGTTTGTTTGCTGTTAGCCAATTACACGCTTACAGATAGATCTCTGCCTGGTCGAAACAAATATGAAACGAAAGAAAGTTAAAACGCCCCATTCACACAGATTTGAGCTAGTCTGCAATCAGACTGTATATTATTAATCTACAGTCTGATTTGTGATACTAACCATGGGCTAGTGTTTTCCCATTACTCCCCCACTATACCTCCTTCTGTACATGGACTCTCCAATGAGGCCAGGCTTAGGCAGTCGCTCCAGGGCAGAGTCAACACTACTCCGGGGGGGTGAGTTGGTGGTGGCGGCGGTGGTGGCGGTGCTGCTGCTGCTGGGGCAGGCGTTCTCCATGAGCTGGAAGACCGTCTTGGGTTTGGCCTCTACACCACCCAGCTCCTGCACCAGGCAGATATGAGCAGTTTCAACACAATTTCAACTGGAGACGCATGAGCGTTAATTTTGGTTGTGGCGGGAGAAGAAGAGGAACTATCAGGGAAGTAGGATTAACAAAGCTGAAGGGTCCACAGGAGCTCCATCCATGTGTTCTTTAGCAGTCCCCTCAACTCTGTTTGGTTACAAGCAACAGGGCAAGCACGGAGCAGTGAATGTTGGTAAAGAACTGCATAGCAAAGATGGAACACACAACAAACAAGCCATTCAAGTTGCAGGGAAAAGAATGATGCATTAGAATGAAGCTGTAATTTCAAAAAACACACTGGAAAGACAGGTAAAAAAAAAAAAAAAGCACTACTAAAGCACATGAGCAATAAACAAAAAGGGTTAAATTGAGGGACAACGGAAGCGACATGCACAGGCCTGGATTAGACAAGACAAACTATTTTTAGTAGGGAGCTACATGCTAGCACAGCCACTGTAAAGCACATGCAGACACTACCGCAACAGCAGCTCACACAAGCAAAGGACAAGGTTAGTGGGCAGGTTGGCATAAAGGGGGGGGAGGGGGCAGGCACTCTTGACAGCTGCTGACCTGAAGGGGCTTGACTGAGGGACCGCCTGGCAGCCCGCTACAGACCCTCCTGGGACTGTACGGACTGTAGGGCCTTTCAGCCAGGGGGCCAGAGGTCTGGCACGGCCGGGCCCCCTGCCGCAGCCTCCTGGGTGACCTGGGTTGCTCCAGGGGTAGAAAAGAGAAGGAGGACACGACCGGGGGAGGGATGGGCGGGCTGCCCGGGGGTATATAGGCGGACGGCGGGGCTAGGGGTGGAGCCTGAGGCGTGTGCTGGGGCACGGGGCCCGGGGCCTCGCCGCTGGGCCACGGGGAGAACGACGGGCGGATGCGGTAGCCGAACACGTCCTCGTTCTCCATGCGCTTGCAGGCGCGCTCGGCCGCGTCCGGGCTGCCGAAGCGGAGGACGGCCGTGCCCTGGGACACGCCCAGCACCTTGCCACCACAGTTGTCCGACAGCCGGCGGAGCCTGAGCTTCACGGCGTTGCGGAGGCTCTTGTCACAGACGACGGGGAGGTTGTGCACATAGAGGAGGTTGAAACTGGGCTGAGGGAAGGGAGGAGGAAGACACAGCGTCCCGGGTCTGGGTTTGGTGTTTGTTGGATTTTTTTATTTTTATTTGAACAGACTTAATAATAAATACGTCACGCACTGTTCAAAAAAGGAATATTTGGGCAGGGCGGCTGTAAGAGGGAAGACTTCTTTGACAGCATAAACAAGGGAGCTCAACCAGCAGTTCGTCTGCATGTCTGCGCTCAGTAAGAATCCAGAGTCTAATCAGATATGATGACCCACAAGAGATGCCGAGCACAGTCCTACCTACCTACCTACTTACCTCTTATCCCTTTACCTCAAGACTTCCAGCAGCAACTCTTAAGAAACAAGTTATAAGGCCTACCTGGGATTTAATGGGCATGCGCAGTGGCAGGTCGGCCGTGATCTCCTGGAATGCGACGTGGCGGTGGGCGTGCTGCAGCAGGGCCGGGGATGCATGGGTGCCATGCACCAGAATAACCTGGAAACCATGGCGATGGCGCAAGTCACTCAGCTCACTGGCAAAGTTCACATCCGCTGGAAGAGGGAAGGGGGGGGGGGGGTCATTAAATATATATAAAATCTACATTCCCATTAACACTGGGGCACAGATGGGCCTGCTGTAGGACCTGACGACCACTCACAGGACACTAGCACAACAGTGGCGGGCGCCGCGTGGGTCTCGGCAAAGCGACGCAGACTCTGCCGGAGTTTATCGTCGGCGGCGTTCTTGGCGGTGGCGTTGATGTGGGCAACAGTCACCTGACGAGGGCAAATAATAGCTAATGAGTACGTGCGCTTCCCGGGGCACCTTTGTTCATCTAAACGTGCGAGGCGTGGCCGAGGAAGAGTCGCCTTGTCGTGGACGGTACCTGGCAGTTGTTGAGGTCCTGGATGACCGCCTTGCATTCCTTGCTGATGTCGCAGACGCAGATGAACTCGGCCTCGCGGTGGCCCTGGAAGAAGCGGCTGCGGAGCCGCTGCACCACAGCCGCGGCAGAGCGGCCGCTGGGCACGCAGCAGTTCTCAATGTCCCAGAACACGCCCACGGGGGGAGTGTTCTCTGGACCACCGCTCTCAGGGGAACCTGGGGTTATCAATTATATTATTAGTTATTCCTTTAAGCATGGGAAAAACGATTCAATTATATACAGCGCATGTTACAGGGTATCAATGGCAACAAAAAATATATACAAGTCCATTATCCCAAGTGCCTCCTCAGCTCAAGGTAGAAATCAAATCAATGTTGTGTAATGTTTTTAATGTCTCTTGGTATTTATGTGTAATGTACTTGTGTGTTTATGTATCTATATACCAAGTAAAGCTAAATGCAATTTTCCACCGCATGTGGACAATAAAGTTTTATTGTATTGTAAGCGTTATAACACTATCAGCTAGGGTCATATAATTAGATATGCACCAATTACTTTTCTAAGCCAATAACAGTAACTTATGACCTTCTCTTAAGGTTTTGTGATTGTAAAATCTACTGACCAAACTTGTGTCCGGCCTTGCCCAGGCTAGTTTGGGGGATCCGCAGCAGGCCGTCTGACGTGGTGCCACAGCCATTACACATTGGGATGGGGATGGGAGTGCTCTTCGAGGACAGATGTGAAAGCATAGGCCACAACTTGTCTGGTTCTGGCAACAGCCCATTCACAGGCTACAAAATGCACAGAAAGTTATTGATTATAAAAACACTGGTTAATATTTCAATGAACCAATGTTGTATTCATCCACATGCACATTCAACTGGCCTACAGTAATATCCTTTGACCCATATACAAAAACAGAAGGCCACAGTGAATACAAGTAATTCTACCAACCTTCAACAGGCACTGCTGGCAGTAGTGAGACCCCTTCAGACAAACTGTGCAATCTACATTTGGGTGCCTAGTATGAGAGCAGTACTGTGCACTGGTGGATGGGAGGTCACCGTGTAGGATGGTTCTCTGGGTCTCTGCGGCTGTGCGGCCACAGCTGGCGCCACACGGGCAGCAGCACCCAGAGGAGCTGTGCATAAGAGTGGGAAGAGTGGCCAGAGAGGACAGAGGTGGAGCCAGAGGCACTGAAGAAGTAGAAGAAGGAAGGCTGGCTTGGCTGCATGAGAGAGACAGGTTGGAGTAGGGGTGGAGAAGCCCCGTGCAGCAGGGGGAACAGGAGTGAGAGGACATGGGCTGGGATGTAGCCACGCAGGACGGAAACTGGAGCTGGCACGCCGCAGGACTGTACAATGCGTTACTGGCTTCACTTTTACTTCCATGGCTAGGGCTGTTTGGATACACATTGAGGCGCGGCGCTGTAGAGCAAGCCGCAGGTCCAACACAGCCACCGGTGGGGGCTATATAGGCGCTAGGGCTCATGTAGCTGGAAACAAGGCCGCTTGTATTACTATTGTTGCAGACACCACCGAATGCCCCATAGACAACAGTGTCGTAGTGGTCACACCAAGTGCAAATGCTTACTTTGGGGCTAGGCCCCTCTTGCGGCTGTGAACATGGTGAGTGCTTGTGGGACTCCGGTGGGAGCCGAGGTGTGGTCAAGCAAGGCGGGGGCAGAGGGGCCAGGGGGAAGGGCTGGGAGGACGAGGCAGAAGAAACATGATGGGGAGGAGGGGGGACATCTTTCAATTCCAGCACAGGCTCCCTGCTCTCCATCTTCTGGGGGAACATGGAAATGGAAAATAATCAGTGTGCAGCAAAGACTTTCTTTAGGAATTGTTTAAATTTTTTATATAATGTAAAGTAAACAGTGACTATATTTTGATACTATACTGAAATCGATGTTGTCACTACACTGAAGTCTTTATCTTAGTCCAAAACCAACCCTAGAACATGGTATATCCAACATAAAAGTGGTAAACCACAAAGTTGTGGGTCTAGCGATGACTTGGAAAAATTCTGAGTCGGGTACAGCCCTACACTGTACTGTCTCTCTAGTTCATTACTTTAAAATAAAGAAAATGTATTAAAAACTGGAAAACTAGAATGTAATACGAGTGTTATGTAGGCTACATCACTGTTGATTGTGAGTTTTTGTAAAGAAAATTATACTTATGAATGTTATTGTCTCACAATGTTATGCTAAATGCCTGTCAGAACGTTAGCTGGCATAGATTCTGTGCATTAGCTAGCAAACAGCCCATACATTCTGAGCATATTCCACTCGCTAGCTTTCCGTAAATGTCCCATCAGTTGTTGATGGGACCAATAGTAACACTTCACTTTACTTTACTTTACTTTACTTTACTTTAGCCAGGACATGCATGAAAAGGTCAATACGTCCTTTTGATAAATAAATAATATTTAGCTAAAAAGTGTCAGTAATTGCATGGAAAAACATTTTTGGTGAAAACGGGTCGATTTGGGAGTGCTAATAAATTCTTCTTCATATAACAATGCATAGATTTATTTATGTTTATAGGATTATGGTTGTACTTTATTAATCCCTAATCTCTGCCATTACATACAATGAAGAAAGAAAGAAAAAAAAACAGCGCAATGTAATACAATACACTATTAGACATTGTAAAAAAATAAATAAAGTAAATCCCATGTGTTAGTGAATTAGAATTGCAGGAAATTAGTTCTCAAATTTTCTGGTCTGGTCTGGTCTGATTCTCCCCCCCCCCCCCCCCCATGGCTACAGTCTTGCACCACAGCATAGTTTCGTTTTTCATTAAACACAATTTCCAAAGGCAACAAAAACGTATGTGCTTGACAGACAATAGAAAACTCCAAACCATTGTTGACACGAGTCAACGTAATAACAGATCAAGACAGATCTGTAGGTATCCCCCACCTATATGGCAACGTCTTTAGCTACGTATAGCGTTAATGAGAACATAACATACTTGTTTGTCGGTATAAGTGGAGTGGCCCTTCTCGAAGGAGGAGAAGCAGTCTTTGAGTTTCCAGAGACCGGTCTCCTTCTCTGGATGGCCGATCCACGGGAAGGGTTTAGGGCTACAGATGGATTGCTTCTTTCCCAGTTCTTCCATCGTCCAACCGAGAAGGTTTTTTCAAGGTACAGTCGTATCTCTTCTCTTGCATGTTTTCCTGAAACGGGAAGGCACACCACACACAGTAGTACCATTCATTCGTGAAGTTGATCTCACCTGGAGTACGTCGGCTAGGGTCGCAGTGAATGGCGTACTTTTATATCAAAACACAATACATAGTCCAGCCACCTTTGTGCTCGCCATCTTCAGGGGAGGGCAGTTTCAGTTTTAAAAATGACTTAATTCATAAAACGACATGAACTCGTCCGCAAGGAACCACAAAAAAATGACATCTAATCGACATTTATTGAACATTTTGAAACGATACAAATCACGTATAGCATAGGGACTAACTAACGTAGACTAGCCTAGCGAAGACTAACGTTAGCAAACATTAGCTTTGCTTTCGGAGACCCGGATTTGTTACACGGTACGGACACAACTCGATCCGGAGTGGCTTTACAACGAACGTATCCATAGTTTTAAAAGGAGTGCTTTAGTAGTGATTAATTCTGAAATGCCATACCTGACTATATCTGTTTTCACTTCTGCCTCCAAGGACTGTTTCTCCCCTTCCCAGAAGAAGCCCAGAAACAGGCACCTTTGTAACCTACATGTGCCGCAAATTACCCACAGCTGTCGTAAATGATAACAACAATTGGAACACGCCGTTGACTTTATATAAAGTATAATACGCGTCACATATCGATTACGCAATATACATTTATGGGTTCCGTATTAGTTATTATCGACATATCCTCATCGAAAGCCACAAAATGGCAACATTTATCCAACTTACGTGAAAAAAAAATATGGCCGATTTCAGGAATTAAAATGTAACGTGACATTATTTGTTATCGTTTCGAGATTCCAGCACAGGCGTGTCACGTAATCTAAATGTAGTTATTCGACGTGACATTATATCACAAATGTTGATTTATTGTCGATCTTGTGCCACAATTTGTAGGCGTAACCATTTTGTGCGTCATCCAGCTACAGAACTACCACTTGAATGGTTGTAAATGAAATGTTTCAAAAACGGTGAAATATGATTCCTTTTTAGAGTCACAGAACGAGACGAACTGTCACTGGACGAACTCACATCTCGTTTATGGTACAACAACTACACGATTTCTCGTTGGCATGTTGTGCATTTCGATTAGGCTTACAGAAAATATCAGTGTGTGAACCTCGTGTGACGATCCTCAAACATGACGAAACAAGCAGCGATGCTTCTAAATGAATCCTCAACTCGTTCATTTTAACATTGTGTCAAAGCGAACTAAGGAATTGTGATCGGGAAATATTTGTTTTATCTCATACTGTTTCTTTTACTTTCTCTCTACTCCTCCACATTGTCTGTAGCAGCGGGTGCGTGTAAAGTGCAGAAGCAGCGACCTCTAGCGGATGGCAGAGCTGAGAGATTAACACCGCACCCGTTACCCCGATGCTTCTTTTTGTGGGTACAGTAACGGGATAAGTGGTTTAATGAGTAACAGACCACATCAATTACACTAAATAAACGCGAATTTAACAACCATTCTAGAATTGCCTGATAACAACTAAGCCCTGGTTGTTATAGCGTGGGATATTGATTCAGCTTTTTTTTTTTTAAATTAGTGATTGTCTTTGTTCCCATTCCCAATGGCGATTGCCCACGTAGCTACAGAATACGTTTTCTCCGACTTTTTACTCAAGGATCCAACTGAATCAAAGTACAAAGGACTACGGCTGGAATTGGCTGTTGACAAAATAGTAACATGTTTAGCCGTTGGACTTCCTTTGTTCCTCATCTCCTTGGCTTTCGCTCAAGAAGTATCAGTGGGTGAGTTGAACTAAAAATATGTTTATCTTTAAACCACATGTGCAATAACCGTATACACTATGGATACATTAGGCCTACAATGTCGTCTTTATTGTAGGCCTAATGGAAATCAGACCTACATGCCTTTTGTAGGGGTTTCTTCATTTGCGTTCATTCACGTCTTTTACCTATTTGAACACACTGGCCTGACTTAAGCAGTTTTTAATTATATGAATAGAAATATATTAAAGAGGCCGCTTGTTGAGCTTTTGCCGTTGAAGGATGCGGGACCAGAGGCTACTCAGCTGAGGAGGAGGCGTGGGCGTTGCCTCCTCCCTTACAGCGTTCTCAGTGGCACTTGATTGACAAGGCATAGCGTAGAGGCTGTTAGACAACTAGAACCGGGCACAATTAGAAAATAAGCAATCAGACATTCACAAACAGTCATTATTCTCGTAGTCTTCCATGCATCCAGCCTGTGTGATAGGCTGTTGTTGCCTTATCTGCCATGTTGATTCTTGGACTGGCGGTTATAGCCTGCTATCCCAGATGCACCCCCCTCCTTGACTCTCAATTAGTATATTTAAATTTAATTGTGCACTCTTTGATAGCAATCAGCATCCAAAATTATTCTTTTTAAAAAGATAGAGGTGGAAAGGTAAAAGAGGTTTGAATACTTAAATGTGGGAAAAAGCTTTATATGGTGGAATCAAAAGCAAGGGTTTATTTGTATTCTTTTATTCCCTCAATAAAGCAGGCCGTGCTTTATGTCAGGAGAGAAGTCAATAAACAAGCAAGCATAATAGTTCAAGTTCGAGTGAAGGTATTCCTGGAAGAGCTAAGACCTCTGGTGCTGTTTGAAGGCTGTGATGGCTCTGCAGACCGTATGGAGCTGGGTCACTTATATTTCACCAAGCATGAAAAGAGGCTGGGTTGTGAATTAGTTCCACGCAGTGGAGATACCAAAAGCATGGTTCATTAGTGGGCTACAAAGAGTAGGTTGCGGACATAGAGCATGATTATGAGTGATGCAATGTGTTGGTGCATATTCAGTGACTGATTGGTTCAAGTGAAATGATGTATCATTTACACCCACCATAACATATCTTGTTGCTGACTTGAAAACGGCCTCTACTAGAACTATTACACTATTACACACACTACATTCATTCATAATAGAGTATGATCCCGGTTCTAAATAAGAAAGGTTTACTGAGAAACGGAGAGCAGCGTGTTGGTCAAGGGTAAATCATCATCAACTATAATATAAGGTCAACCGACTGCAAAGCCACACTGCAGACAGAGCATAATGATTGTTCCAAGGTACAATAACACCCATCACATATCTCCTCCTCATCGGCTATAGGTACCCAGATCAGCTGTTTCGCTCCCTCTAACTTCTCCTGGCGACAGGCAGCCTACGTGGACAACTTCTGCTGGGCAGCAGTGCAGCAACAGGCACAGAGTTCCCCGCTATGGTTACACAAGGTACATTGTTGCCCAATGGGGTGGGCATTGGGCAACAATGTACTATGTATAATGTATGACTATGTATAAACTATGTATAACATTCATTAATGTTTAATTGTGTGTGTACTACTCGAGTGACTATGTAGTGAAGGTTGTTCTAAGAATGTAGCAGAAAAAGGGGAGAGTGGTATAGGAAAGTAGAACACAGTAGGCCTATTTATATTACTTTTGAAGAAGGGCGCACAGTTCTTTTTTTTAAGGAAAAAATGGAACACATTTGTCATTTCATTTTTTGAGGAACGAAAATACATGTTGCCTTAATACAGAAGCTGCAGATTATTCTGATTAGCAGTGGAACTCTGTATGTGACATTATAAGATCTAAAGTTCAGATTTGACCATTTTTAGAGGCTTTTTCGCAACATCTTCTACTGTTGCTAGGCTGCTTGGATATTATTTTTTACTTATTTCATTTTGTCTCAGTGCCTATATTTGATTCGTCATCTAATCAAAACTTGAATTTCCTCAGTTCTTCCCGTACATTCTGCTCCTGCTGGCCACCCTCATGTACATCCCTGCACTGATCTGGCGCTTCACAGCTGAACCTCACCTGTCCTCTGACCTCAACTTCATCATGGAGGAGCTGGACCGCTTTTACAACCGGGCCATCAAACTGGCAAAGAACCTGGCAACGTTGGACAACAAAGACACATCTGAAGACGGAGAAGGGTAAGAATAATAATAAGTATCATCATTTTCAGGCCCAGGACTGTGTTAAATAAAATACAAAATAAAAAAAACATTAGAGAATATTTGCGAGGGTGTTCAAAGTGAATGTGTCAATCCTATTTTGTGATCAAAGATCAGACGAGAACCAACCATATCCACTTTCAGCAGTGCTCTGGACCTGGCCGAGGCCTGCTTTAAATACCCGTTGGTGGAGCAATACCTGAAGACCAAGCGCTTCTCCCGCGGCCTAGTGGTGAAGTACCTCGCCTGTCGCGGCCTGACCTTCTTCATCCTGGTCTTGTCCTGCACCTACCTGGGCTACTACATCCGGCTGGCCTCGCTCACCGATGAGTTCCCCTGTGACATGCGCACGGGGGTACTGAAGAACGACAGCGTGTTACCAGAAGCAGTGCAGTGTAAACTGGTGGCCGTTGGCGTCTTCAGGCTTCTCAGCTACACCAACCTGACTGTGTATATACTACTCGCTCCCTTGGTGGTTTATGCCGCCCTGGGTCCTGCACGGCAAAGTTCTGGCTTCCTCAAACCCTATGAGCTTCTACCCGGCTTTGGTACTCTGGGTCTGGTCACGCCCCTATACAATGACCTGAGTATCTATCTGCTTTTCCTGGAGGAGAATCTGAGCAAACTCAAGTCGTTTAAATGTCTGCAGGTTAGTCACTACTCAAATATACTTAACTTTTATATAATGATATAATGGCCAATTATGTCGGCAAATGCGATGTTGTTATAGTGGTGTTAGAATTCTGAAGAATAACCAGCTTTTTCCACATCAACATCTGCACTGCACCACACTGTGATCTAGGTCCTGGAGTTGCTGCAGGAGGCTGGAGATGAGGGGTTTGATGCCATGTGCTTGCTGCGGACCCTGGGCCAGGTGAAGACGGATGTGGTGGACAGTAAGAAGACATGCTCCCAAGGAAGATGTAAAGAATCAAAGAAAACTAAGAAATAATCCATGTGAAATACTAGAAGTAAAAGAAGCGAAAAACTAATGTTGGTCTTCCATAGAGTGTTTGGTCCAATTTATTGGTCAAGTTTTCTTCAATGCACCGAGTCATCTTCTTTCACCAATTAGTTGTACCTCTGGATTATGCTTGTTCCTTTATTTTTAGAATGGTTTCCTAATACTGGTGCAGGCCTTTACTCTATATGAAGCAGAGTTGTGGCTGAATTACTTATTTATTCACTTTTAGTTATATTTTTTTAGTCTTTAGTTGTATTTACTGTGAATTTTTCATTTTCTCCTAATCTTAGGAGCACCTCTAATCATTGTTTAGAATATACATTATGAATATACATTTTAGGGGTCAAACCTAGATCTGTTATTCTGTCACAGAGCTACCAGTTGTTATCTCCTGTAATAAAACAACAAATGATATATAAGTCAAGAAATATGCAATAAGGGAAGCAAATAGATGTCATTATCTATATAATGTCTCTAAAACCCCCATTCAAACTGCCTGAACAGTATTATTTTAATTGTTAAGCATGTAATTATATGTAGGTAAATATGCTATGAGCAAAATTACCTAACATGTCAAAAGCAATATAGCATTTATGTAAATATTAAACAAACTCTTTAAAAGAAAGGGAGTAATATCAACATGTTGCCCTCTGACATGTCACTGTGATGTACAATATCACAAGGATACATGCACATAGAAATATGTACATCCTTGTATAATGTATGTGTATGCTGGATGTCCACCTTGATGCCTGTAATGCCAACTCATACATAGGGTGGATCCCAAATTGTATACTGTGAGATCCCTATTAAAAGTGTGTGCATCATTTGCTTTTGTATTGCATTACTCTGGAACAGTAGTTGTTGTATAGACTTGTGATTGTAACTGTATCTAGATAACTACTCCACTCTAGCCATATAGCAGTTTTAAACTAGACATGTGCATTTTCTTCAAAAATGCTTTTTTCTTCAGAAAATGCTTGTACGAGAAATATTCCGTGGGCATACTAACATGCTAATTCTAGCAAGGCAAATACGCAAACACGCTACGTTTCAAGGCCCCTGGCCACTTGGAAGCGGACTTGTGATTGATTGAATGATGTTGGCTCATTTGCATATGCTTATTTGCGCATAACTCCAGTTTTAACTCAATTAAAAAATGTAAAATAACTCATGGTCGGGCACATCTAAGGAGCACGTGTACCAAATGTTGTGTCATTTGTGTTCATGGTTCTGGAGAAGAAATCTTTTTTTTCTCCAAAGTTTTCCAAAACTTTTAAGGTACAGAGAAATCTATCGAGACGGACCTTATGGGTCCTTGAGGTAAAACGATTCAGCATGTCAAATAAGGTCCAGAAACCAAGTTTCAGGGGGGCGTGGCTGTTTATGTTTGAGCCAGGTCCACTGTGTACCAAATTTGACAACTCCCAGATATTCAGGCTTGGAGTTATTAATGAGGCGGAAGAATAACTATAATACAAAAAAAGTAAGACAGAATATCAATAGTGTGGCTTGCTTTGCAACCACACTAATAATCCGTCTAATAATTGTTCAAGCTGACAGTCACAATAAAAAAAATCATAGTGGGAATGTACTTTTGTAACTTTAAATAAAAAAAATTAAAGAAAACAAAAGTTGTTGATTCGTGGGACTAGTCAGATCCTAACTACAAAGAATCAATATTTTTACTGCTCAAAATCAATTCCTAATCTGATATGAAGACCTTTATAGGCTATGAACGGATTGCGAAGTTGACACCTGCCAGACATTCAAAGCTGCATTCAAACTACACCACAGTTATGTGCTGAGCGAGAAGGGGGCGTGGATTTGTTTCAAGGGAACAACTTGGTTGGACAGTCGTCGCGCGTCATCATCCGTATCGGCCAATGGGATTCTCTAAACGAAGTATAGTTTAGATTTGGTTGATGAGCTGCTAGCATAATAATACTTTTGTTAGATGGCGAGTAAGCCTTTGTCTTGACAAACCTTTTCCGCATTTGTTTTTAAAGTAGGTACGACTATTTGGATTTTACTACCCTAATCTCGAAACCTTAATTCGTGTCGTGATCCATGTGGTATTGCCCCGGATTTCGCGTCAGCTTTGTTCGAGTCGTTAGCTTAGCAAGCCTCGGGTTAACAACTAACATCTGAAAGCTCCCAACTGCTACTAATAAACTGCCACGAAAGAACACCCACTTGAAGGTATTATTGCTATTTAATGCACACATGTTCTTAGTTTGCTACATGACAAAGAAGGCGTTGCCCCAAAGAAGCCTCTATATCTGAACTATTTTGTCCTTTTTTCTCTCTTTAGTGTTAGATTTGTGGTGTCTAAACTCCATCGTGGTTGCTCAAAGTAGCTGGTGGACATGGGAGAGCCCTCAACGCAGAGCTTTTCGTCCTTAGAAGAGGAGCTACATTTCTGGAAGAACCAAGCAGAGGGACACCAGCAAAGGTGACATTGCAAACGACAATACTGGTGTTTGTTCTGTGACAGTCTATATACCCCTAACAATACTAGACAATAAACAAATTCCAATCTGTTTAGGTTTACATTAGTTAACATTACTTGTTGAGAATCTCTAGGTCCTAGGATGGTAGCCTGGCCTAAAGTGATAAATTAGACAAAAAGAAAACACACACTCCATAAACCTGTTCTGGATGTAGCCCCAGCCCCTTTTGCAGCTCTGTTTCAGGGTAAACTGCCAAAGCTCTACATAGAACCGACGGTCAATTCTATAATACAGTAGGTTTCAGGGCTAACCTAACTGCTTGTCACCAGGGCCGAGGAGGCACAAGAAGAGCTTCAGGAGTTCCAGCAGATGAGTCGCGACTATGAGGCAGAACTGGAAACGGAGTTGAAACATTGTGAAGCTCGGAACAAAGAGCTTCTTTCAGACAACAACCGACTCCGAATAGAATTGGAGAACATCAGGGTAAGATGCCATTCTCGCTGTGCTTTTTACGCACATGCGTACGTATATCGTACACGCCAAGCTCGAGCTCTCATTGCCAGATCGTTACCAGGCACTCTTCTGCCTAGCTGTAAAGGAGCTGACTGCTATTTTAGTCCAGCAGTCCACAGGGAAGGCACATTTAATGGCAGGGATGACTATTTGATTGTTCAAAAAATAATAATAACCCTAATTGCTCAAGGACAGCCTCTAAGGGGACATCTAAATGGCTTGTTTGTCTCCTAAAATGACTACAGGATCTTAACTGACCTCTTTTCATGTGCAGATGTGAAACACACACTGGCAATATGGCATCCTAATAATGTCCCCACTTCTTGGGAAATGGAGCATGTTTATTTTGATCATATTGTTGTCTCTGCGGTTGCAGGAGAAGTATGAGTTCCAGCATACCGAAGCATTCAGGCAGATTTCGACGCTGGAAGTGGACCTGGCTCAGACCACGGCAGCCAGAGACCACCTTCAGAAGTACATCAGAGAGCTGGAGCAGTCCAACGACGACCTGGAGAGGGCAAAGAGGTCGGTCGTCTATGACGCCTCTAAACATTTTTAGTCGTTAGATTAGCGCTCAGTATGCAGATAATTCATCCTGCTAGCATACTTTCGAACACGCCTGCACGCATGCACACACACACACACACACACACACACACACACACACAAATGTTTTTTTGTCCTGTTTCTTTTCTTAGGGCCACCATTATGTCTTTGGAGGATTTCGAGCAGAGGATGAACCAGGTCATCGAACGCAACGCCTTCCTGGAGAGTGAGCTCGACGAGAAGGAGAACCTGCTGGAGTCTGTGCAGAGGCTCAAGGACGAAGCCAGAGGTAGAATCAGACGCATCAGACACACTTCACGGCTTCAAGAACTGCTGATCACCACTGTTGCGAACCGACAGCGGTGTTTATTTCAGACTCTGTGAAATTAAATTGCTGTGATAGTGCCACAAAATCGCCGCCTATTGATTTAGATATAGAATGACGTGAGTATAGAAATGTATATAGCTAGGCCTATATTTCCTCATCCTAAGGGCTGTCACAAAGGATTATTTAGTATATTCTATAGTTAAGTTTTATTCTGAGTAACATCTAGTTAACTCCAGAGATCTGATTTTTACTAAGCAGATCTCAAATTCTGACATTTCTATGGTGGAAGGGCTCCAGTGTGTTCTTCTGTGGAGACGCGGCTGTATGGCAGCAGCTGTGTGTGGTGGAGGTTTTCCCAGACAACTAATTTCAACAAACAGCACTTTGTTAGTTTTTCCCCCAAGGCTCTTCATGTCTTACATTCTGACACTTCTAAATCTGTATCACATTGCAAAGTGCATCACAAGTTTGTGCACCCCCAAGCTGTCAGTTTAGCTTCGGTGTGTTTCTCTACACTGAAAATTGACAAGTAACAAAACATTTTTGATCTAATGACGTGTGGAAAATCAGCACACCTCCTGAGTGTGATTAGCCTCGCGTGGGTCTCTCTCTATGATTGATTTTATGTGTGTAAGCACTCGTGTGACGTAGCATAGAGCTTGTGCCGGTGCCACCTCACATTTTTCGTATTTGAATGATATAGGCCTATATTCCATGATGCATAAACGTAATAATTTCATTTGTAATGAAACGTTTCTCTACTGTCCAGAATTGTCCCGGACACCGTATCTTTGTGTCCCAGGTGTTATTTGTATTGTCCCCGGGACAACGGGACATCCTTAATTCCGAGCCCTGATTACAAGCCGTTTCAGAATTGTCAGCCTACCCAGTGGACTGTACCAACTGTCAGTCTACCCAGTGGACTGTACCAAGGGGCAGCTTATCTATCCATCATACATCTGGCCAAGGTTTTGAGTAGCGCTGGAAGTTATAGCGCGGCTGTATGGTGGCGTTGGCGTGAGTGCTGTCATTGGAAACACGTTACCGCGTTTACCGTTAAAGTACCGGATCGTGTAGTAGTATCGGTAAAATCCTAATGATACCCATCCCTAGTGATGTCACTATGTCAATGACAATTTTAGTCACATGACAATTTTGAAACAGCTTGTAATGGCAAATCACACTCACACCTGGTGGTAAAATAGGGGCCCTTTAACATTTTTAGATCATACTGAGGAATGCAGCATCCTTCTTGGACTGTGTCTAAAAGGAGCCTTGTTTTAATGTCACAAACAAAAAGCCTATGTAAATATTTTGTTTATTGTATTATCTTGCAGACCTTCGGCAGGAGCTGGCTGTGCAGCAGAAGGACCCGAGACCATCCAGCAGTTTAGCCATGGACTCTGATAAGAGGCCGTCCTCTTCCAACGCCTCCCTCCCTGCCACGCCCTCGAAACCCCTGTCCTCCTTCGCCACGCCCCCCCCCTCCAGCATCCGCAGAGGTTACAAAAGTTTATTCAATGTTTTCATCACTGCTGTATGTATATGACTGGAGCTGGAACTATGTGGCCAACGTGTAAGTGCAGTTAGATCGTTGTTTATGATAAAATCATACCAGCTGACATTGTCAACAACACGTGTCTCCTTCCTTCAAAAAACGGCCACATTCCTTAATGATGCTAACAACTACGTTTTCAGGCGATGGGCTAACTGGAACCCCGCTGACTACATCTGCTAGGATATCTGCGCTCAATATTGTGGGAGAGCTGCTGAGGAAAGTCGGGGTGAGTGATTTGGCTATTATTATTCTTCTTGTTGTTGTGGAGTACGACCATGCACAACCATGTAAAACAATAATTTGTGGAAAATACCCCATTGTTTGATTTCGCTTATTTCATAAGCATATTATTAATTACCTGATATTTCAACCGTGGCATCCAAAATGACTTGGTGGATCATGATATTTATCTCTGTTGAGGAGTTTATTTCACAATTTTAAATGAATGAGAAAGTCAGTCAAACATGTTGTGTTTGACTGGGTTGGCCAAGCTATCAACGGTTTAGACATGCTGGACTGTTTACAGATTTAGACTAATCCATTTTGTTTCTATCCCTGTCTGTCCCTTTTAGAATTTGGAGTCCAAGTTGGCATCTTGTCGAGACTTTGTGTACGACACCTCCAGCAGCAGGGCGGTGCTCCCCGCCAGCCCCGCCACGCCTGGTACTCTCTCTGCTGTAGAGGGAGCTGCTGACACCCTGGCCAGCACCATGAGTCCTCCCCCACAGTACGACAGGTGAGGACGCAAACAAATATATATATATATATATATATATATATATGTATCGCCTAATGTAGAAGGTCCTGTTATTGTGTAGTATTTATTTAGTTCAGTGTCTATTAAGAGGATTTGCAAATTGTGAATTATCATGGAAAC